>CM034358.1:94312658-94537942 GCA_019925275.1 Mytilus edulis
ATATTATAAAATTATAATCCTGGTACTTTTTATATTATAAAATTATAATCCTGGTACTTTTGATAACTATTGTCAACCATGCTAAAATTATAATCCTGGTACTTTTGATAACTATTTATATTAAAACTCATCAAATATTACTGATAAAATATGAAACCTTGATAGAAATTTGTGTTAAAACCATTTGTTGTCAGAAGTTGTTGAACTGTGACACCGACTATTGCACTTACTCCCGTTTATCTTGCATTTGCACCGGTTACTTAAACATTTAGATTTACATGAACATTTGAAAAATCCTTAACCTCCGGATAATGACTGATGAGTTGCTGCCTAACGAACACTATGTTCACTTGGTTAAATACATGTGTAGACTGAACTCAAATAGTCATCTTTAGGTGGCCTAGTGTTAACTGTCCTCGTCAGAAGAATCTATATAAATAGTCAAATACGTTTTGTTAAAATATACATGTCAATTGTTTGGTCTTTTGGAAAATGTTGTTTGTGCAGTGTTTAGACCACTCTACCAAGAAATTTGTTTTGCATGCACATGTATAAAATTAATTTCAATTTAGACTTGTTTATATATTTATATGTAAAATTGAGAATGGAAATGGGGAATGTGTCAAAGAGACAACAACCCGACCAAATAAAAAACAACAGCAGAGGGTCACCAACAGGTCTTCAATGCAGCGAGAATGTACATAGAATAATATATATTACGGTAAAAAGTTTAAGAGTCCCCTGTCCTCATTTTTAAAGACTTTTTAACGTAGGAATCCAATTTATTTACTTGTGATGGTGTATGTGAATTTAGCATAAAAATCCCATTTTCAAACAATTCAATGAAACGGAATTTATTTTGACGATATGGTAATCAAAGTTAATTCGCCTTTAAAGTTTTCTTTGTTTTCTTTAATCTTGACTTTTAATTTAATTTTGCTTGATAAAAATTTGTGTCAACTACCCATGGTATGTCATTTATACACATATAGGTCATATTTTAACATTTTCTAAGTCTATTATATACGACCTTTATATCATTGTAATTTTGCTTAGTTTCTGATGTTATATAGATCGGACTCTTGACTTCATTTAAACTGAGTTTTACTGTGCGTATCACTGTGTGTTTGTTATTTCTACATTGGCCAGAGGTAAATGTTTCGGAGGGTTGAGATATTAAAAAATATGTTTAACCCCGCCGCATGTGTGTGTCTTTCTTAAGTCAGGGGCCTCAAAATAGCAGCCTATTTCTCTAATTTATTTGACTAAATGAGAGACAACTCTCCATCCAAATTACAATTTTAAAAAAGTAAACCATTATAGGTTAATGTACGGCCTTCAACACGGAGCCTTGGCTCACACCGAACATCAAGCTATAAAGGGTCCCAAAATTACTAGTGTAAAACCATTCAAACGGGAAAACCAACGAAGGTTTGTTTTCCGGATTTCTATCCCGTATTCATTATCAAAAATGTAAACATTTCATTGTGTTGATTCAACACGAAGAATGCTTCCAAATGTATATGTATTTTAACTGGTGTTAAATATCCGTCGTAATATGTACTTAAAAGAACATATTTATAATTTAAAGTAAAATAACACGCACGCACAAAGTATATAATTAAATGTGGACAAAGGCAATACACAACGAACAGATGAAAGGAATTTAGATGATATACCGCTGTCTACTTATATACTTGTGTTACATTAAGGATAGAAACTATTTAAGAGAAGACAAGCCAAGACAAAACCTCAGAACAAAACATCTTTGTTAGATTAGACCAAGTCAGGAATATGACAGTTCTTGTCCATTCGTTTTTGATGCGTTTTGTTATTTGATTTTGTCATGTGATTATTGACTTTTGGAATTGATTTGACTCTAAGTTTTGTATTTTTGTGATTTAACTTTTTACTTGCCCAATTTATCAGGAGAAAAAGCTATTAATAACAAGCAGAATCACATTTTTATGTCGATTGTCCAATGATAAGAACAAAATAATCAAACAATAATGCGGGAAGTACCATTTATTTGACATCTGAAGAAATTATATTCGAGTATTTTTATATATTCCATTAAGTTATTTAAACTCACTTAAAAGTACTGTATGATAATTTTTTATTGTTTATATATTTTATAATATTAAGATTTTTGTATCGCGTACGTCTTGTCAAAATAAAATCTCTTCTAAAACCGAATCGAAAACTTACACATAGTCACTCAAGTGTGAAATATAGGTCAAAGATATTCCAAACTTGAGAGCAGGCTTGTACCTCATATATTTTAGTAGACGGTAGCAGTGAAATATAGGTATGTAAACATTGGAACTTAGAAGATCTTAACAGACAAATGGAATAGTCCTCACTACAAAATTTAACCATATTACTCGTGCTACTGCTAAAGTCATGGTTACTCAAATGTTTTCGAAAACTGCCTTTCACTGAAAACAGACAGAGGTTAAATGTGCAATTGCGAAGCGCTTTTCTGGGTGACTCTTCATCAGGCAAGCTCAAAGCCAAATATTTGTATGAGTAACGAAACGCATGCTATTTTATATGATCAAAAAGTAAAATAACAAAAATTTCGAACTCCACGTCAAATTCAAAATGGAAAGTCCTTTTAAAAATGGCAAAATCAAAAACTCAAACGTATGGAAAACAACTGTCACATTCCTGACTTGGTACAGACATTTTGGTATGTAGACAGAGAGCTAAAACTATTAATCAAAACTACCTAAAGTCATCCTTGTCTGAGAGAAATCAAAACCTTCTATAAAAATTTAGAAGCGGACACTTTTAGAAATGTATGTTTTAAATCATGTGAGTACCTAAGGACTGATTACAAAGCTGATAGAAGGCTTATCACAACCACATCAAAGCTTAAGGCTTCTTCGGAACATTTGAAGGTCCTCACTATGTATTGGCTACCTAAACAACACAAAAAACCATTTAAATATCGCTTCATCTCGGCCTCTAGTAAGTGTTCTACAACTAATCTTTCAGTGCTCTTAACTAGTTCATTAACTACTATTAAAGAGCTTATAATAAACTATTGTAATAAAATATATGAACATAGTGGTATAAACCATTTTTGGAGTGTAAAACATTCTTTGGATGTTTTAGATAAATTGTGTGCTTTTGATGGTCCTTTTGATTCCGTTAATAGTTTTGATTTTTCTACTCTTTACACTACACTTCCACACTATCTTATTAAACAAAAGTTTTCCTATTTAATCAAATGTTCGTTTGGTAAAGCTGAATGTAGATATATTTGCCGCAACTCATTTAAAGCCTTCTTTTCTAATGAGAAAGGTAAATATGCTAGATATACTTACTGGAGGTGTGATGAGATGATTGAAGCTGTTAATTTTCTCCTTGATAATATTTATGTACGTTTCGGCAACAAAGTTCATCGACAGGTTGTAGGTATCCCCATGGGCACTAATTGTGCCCCTTTAATAGCAGACTTGTTTTTGTACTGTTACGAATCACAGTTTATGTGAATCACAGTTTATACCGAATTAGACTATTTACCGGATTTGTTATCACATAAGCAACACGACGGGTGCCGCATGTGGAGCAGGCTCTGCTTACCCTTCCGGAGCACCTGAGATCACCCCTAGTTTTTTGGTGGGGTTCGTGTTGTTTATTCTTTAGTTTTCTTTGTTGTGTCGTGTGTGCTGTTGTTTGTTTGTCTTTTTCATTTTTAGCCATGGCGTTGTCAGTTTGTTTTAGATTTATGAGTTTGACTGTCCCTTTGGTATCTTTCGTCCCTCTTTTATGACTAAAGTCAGTAAAGACCCCGTTGAAAATGCTTTTAATTGATAAATTCAACCAGGGATATCGTTACCATGAATTACTTAAAACATTTACTAAATTTTTCCATAGATATAAAGATTTGGTTTTGAAGTTTGGTTGTACCTGTAGAAAACTTATTTCAAACGGGATAGCACATCCTCATTTTTACGGAAATGTTGTTAACCGTGCCCGGAAATTTAGAAATGATCCATGTAAACTTGTCGCTCCTTTGAATAAACTTATTCTAAAAGGTTACCTATTCAACACTGTAATAAGATCATTGAATATTGATTTTATTGGTATAAATATTGATTTTGTTATCAGTAAATTAAAAGCTAACTAAATAATACTAGTATGTTATATACATATACATATTCATGTATCTACAATCTGTTGATACCTGTAACTTGGCATTGCACAAGGTCGTGTTTTTCTCTGGCGGTTTATGACGTCTTTACACTAAACCTATTGGATGTTGGATATGTACGGATTGATAAATTAGTCTTAGATGCATGATTTTTTTATTAGTTGTAAGTGGCTTTGAACTAGCTGTCAGATAACTGCGAGTACTCTCAGATCTGTTCATTGTGTCTTTTTGTGTCGGGATATATAAATACCCTGCCACATCCACTTGTATTTTTGTTCATTTGATTAGTTAAGCCTTTTTCAAATGATTTGTATAGTTCTTATGTTGTACTGTTATACCACTGTCCCAGGTTAGGGGAAGGATTGGGATCCCGCTAACATGTTTAACCCCGCCACATTATTATGTATGTGCCTGTCCCAAATCAGGAGTCTGTAATTCAATGGTTGTCGTTTGTTTATGTGTTACATATTTATTTTTCATTCATTTTTTAACATAAATAAGGCCGTTAGTTTTCTCGTTTGAATTGTTTTACATTGTCTTATCGGGGCCTATTATAGCTGACTATGCGGTATGGGCTTTGTTCATTGTTGAAGGCCGTACGGTGACCTATAGTTGTTAATGTCTGTGTCATTTTGGTATTTTATGGATAGTTGTCTCATTGGCAATCATACCACATCTTCTTTTTTATGTTATATATTGTGTATAATTCGGAGTTTAGTATGACGCCCATTATCACTGTACTAGTATAAAAAATATTCTATTCTATTCTATTCTCTATTCTATTCTATTCTAATCTATTCTATACATATTTTTAAGGGGCCAGCTAAAGGACGCTTACGGGTGTGGAAGTTTCTCGCTACAGCTATTGTCTGCTCTATGTTCGGGTTGTTGTCGCTTTGACACATTCCCCATTCCCTTTCTCAATTTTATTATATATAAAAAAAAGAAGATGTGGTATGATTGCCAATGAGACGATTCTTCCCGACCAAGTTACACAGAAATTAGCAACTATAGGTCACCATACGGCATTCAAAAATGAGCCCAGCTCATACTGCATAGTCATCTATAAAATGCCTCGAAATGACAAATATTAAACAATTCAAACGAGAAACCTATTGGCATAATTTATACATACAAAACAATTAACGAAAATCAAGTATTTATACAGCACCAATAGACAACTTCTGATTGACAGGCTTTCCGTGACTTAGGAAAGGCACATTCACAATATGTTTAGTCCACCAACACCGATAGTTATCCAGTGATATATTTTTTTTAAATCTATGTATCCGACGCGCTTTTCTGGATTTACATTCTTCGACTGAACAGCAGAGATTTTTACAACAGTTTTTTGTACTGGGGACAAAAATCAGAGAATTTGACAATGGAATGTTAGGAAAAACTTCCTATCTAATTTAGAACTATTATGAAGACATAATTAATTTAAATGCATCATTTTAAATCTCGAAATTCCTTCATAATTTATAAAATATTTATTTATTCTAGTTGCTCTTTATACGAATGGTAAAAACTTGAACAATAGATGACGTGTTTCGCTTTGAAAATACTTCGATATTTCTAAAAGTTAAATTTAAATTTATGTATATTATGATATATTTCTATTATGAATTACAATATACGTTGAACCACAAACGTCAAAATCATTCAATCGCGTAGTGGAATTAACTATTTTTGGATTCTTATAAATTCTATATATAACTTTTGGACTAGTTTAAATCTCGGTCTATTTCTTAAATTTAGTCTTACCTACTTTTGATTTTTTAACCCTGTATGCTAACATTCCCATGAAAATTTTAAAATTGTTTGTACGCACATTGATGGACAAATTTATGTGACGTAAAAAAAAACATTTCTGACGTCAGACACTCAATAAATGTGTTCGTAGATAGTAGATGTTTTTGTGTTCTGTTAAATTGTTCCTTTTAAAATTGTTAAACGATGATGACTGATGTACCCATATTTTGACTATTATATTTATTGTGTCTGTTTATTTAACGCATCAATGTAAAGATATCGGAAATTGATGAGACTGTCATTAAAGTGAGAGGGTTAGCGCTATAGAACCAGGTTTAATCCACCATTTTCTACATTTGAAAATGCCTGTACCAAGTCAGGAATATGACAGTTTTTGTCCATTCGTTTTTGATGCGTTTTGTTATTTGATTTTGCCATGTGATTATGGGCTTTCCCAATTGATCTTCCTCTAAGTTCAGTATTTTTGTGATTTTACTTTTTACATTAAAATTATGTTGAAATTAAAACAGTTTAAATCTACGGTATTGAAAAATGTGAAGTTAGAATGTCTTTGTCGAATTATATTGCGAAACTATAACATGTAGAAGGGTCAGGAAGGGGTTCTTTCGTTTCATTTCTCTTTTCTTTTCTTTGCTGCTCATTTTATCTTATAAATAATGCCTATTTTGTAATCACATCTTAAATGTAATTACATTCTGCTTTTCTGTAATCTGTGTATGTTTACTTTAATTTTTGCAGTTATTCTTTATATTTTAGCACCCCATTATTCTCTATTCTTTATTTTGTATTTGCCAATTTTTCTCCCTTGTTTGTTTAGAATTAAGAATGGAAATGGAGAATGTGTCAAAGAGACAACAACCCGACCAAAGGGCAAAGAATACCCGAAGGCCATGCACCAATGGGTCTGGTTTACACCTCGTGTATAGAAATGAATCTAGATAATCTAATCACAGTAGTACATGTAAATAGTTTATTTTCTCCTTGTCCTCAATCATCACCACCCATCCTTTTTCCCCTCCCCTAACTTTATCCCATTTATATGAATAATTTATGAATGTGTTTAGTAATGAGAATAAGGCCACTTCGATTAATTTCAGTTGGACTAAAATTAAGTGGTACAGCCATAGTTGTGTTCTTCAAAATTATTTAAACAATAGCATATATATCCTTAGTGGTATAAATGTGCATTTCGTTATTAACTTTTGTAATAAAGCTTATGAAAATAATGGTATTAATATTTTTGGAGTGTTAAAAATTCTTTAGAGGTTTTAGATAAAATACATGCTTTCAATGGTCCTTACAATTCTGTTGACAGTTATGATTTTTCTACTCTGTACACTACACTTCCACACAATCTTATAAAGAAAAAGTTTTTGTATTTGATAAAATGGTCTTTTGAAAAATCTCATTGTAATTTTATTTGCTGTAACTCGTTTAAGGCCTTTTTCTGTAACGAAAAGGGAAAGTATGCTAGATACACTTACTGGAAATGTGAGGATATGATTGAAGCTTTAAACTTTCTGCTTGATAACATTTATGTACGTTTCGGCGATAAAGTGTATCGTCAGGTAGTAGGTATTCCTATGGGCACCAACTGTGCCCCTTTAATAGCAGATTTATTTCTATATTGCTATGAATCTCAGTTTATGACCAAACTCAGTAAAGACCCATCATTGTTACATTTGGTTGATACATTCAAAAATACCTACCGTTATCTGGATGATATTTTTTCGTTGAATAATCCAGAGTTCTCTAAATATACTTCAGAAATTTACCCAAACGAACTTACTTTAACTAAATCTAACATAAACAGCAACAGTTGTCCTTTTCTAGATTTAGACATTTCAATTTCAAACGGGAAACTTCACACTAAAATTTACGACAAAAGAGACGATTTTTCATTTCCTATTGTTAATTTTCCTTTTTTAGACGGCGATGTGCCTTTGGCTCCATCATACGGTGTTTATATATCGCAACTCGTTCGGTTTGCCCGTGTGTGTTCTGATGTCATAGATTTTAACGAACGTAATCAATGCATCACTGGTAAATTGTTGTGTCAGGGATTTCGATACCATAAATTACTTAAAACTTTTACTAAATTCTTTCATAGATACAAAGATTTGATTAGTAAATTTGGCTATACCTGTAGAAAGCTTATTAAAAATGGTATTTCACATCCTAAATTTTATGGTAATATTGTACTTAAAGCGAGGAAATCACTATGTGATCCTTGTAAACTCATCGAACCTTTAAACAAACTTATAAGTAAGGGTTATCGTACCGATATTGTAATAAGATCTCTGAATATAGTTCACATAGGCACTAATATTGATATTGTCACTAGCAAATTAAAACATAACTAAATTTCATTATCTTTTGAGGCGAGATGTATAGAGACACAGACACGTTAACTTTTATTTCTATAGAAGTCGCTCTTCACTATACTACTACCTGTCGATACATTTATTTTTGGCATTGCACAAGTCATGTCTTCTTTGACTATTAATGACGTTAAAATACTAAATCCCTGTGATGTGTTTTAGTCGATTTTAGTCTCTGATGCATGATTTTTTATTATTAATTGGTTTTGGCTTTTAACTAGCTGTCAGTAACTGCGAGTACTCTCATATCGTATTTTCTTGTTAATTCGACCTGTTGATACTGTTTATAATGCTTTTTTGTCATTTTTTATTTATACGGATCTTGTCTGTACACCAGCTTTGATTATTTGTAATATCTTCACTTATTCTTACAACATTTGTATAAACTTCAAGATTATAAAAAAACCGTTTTTTTTCTAAAGTGAACATTGATTGGTTAAATATTTCTCAGTCATGTCCTGTTTTTGAATTTGTTTGTTAGCTTTTTGGTCATGAATGTTTGTCTCTAATATTTAATTAACTGTGCATTTGTATTCAGATATCGCAGATCAAATTTATTCGTTCATTGTTTAATCATACGTTTTTTGATTGAGTTAAGTCTGCCAATTGATATTTTATCGTATGTTTTTCTTTGTTGTGATGTTATGCTATTGTTTCAGAAAAAGGGAGAAGGTTTGGATCCATTAAAACGTTTAATCCCGCTGCAAATGTTTGCACCTGTCCTAAGTCAGGAATCTGATGTACAGTAGTTGTCGTTTGTTTATGTAAGGGAGCTACCATTTGATTTTTATGGGGGGGCTAGGATGAAAAATTTTGTCCTGCATTTTGTTTTAGCTGTAATCTCTGTCCTGCCTTTTTATTTTTCACTCTGATCGGTCCTGCCTTTTTTTTTTAGTTTATCCTGACTTTTTTTTACCTAAATTGTCGTCCTGACTTTTTTTTTTTGCAAGTGTCTCATCCTGCCTTTTTTTTTTACTCAAACTCCTGTCCTGCCTATTTTTTTCAAATTTCATCCTAGCCCCCCCATAAAAATCAAATGGTAGCTCCCTAATATATACGTGTTTCTCGTTTCTCGTTTTGTTTATATAGATTAGACCGTTGGTTTTCCCGTTTGAATGGTTTTACACTAGTAATTTTGGGGCCCTTTATAGCTTGTTGTTCGGTGTGAGCTAAGGCTCCGTGTTGAAGGCCGTACTTTAACCTATAATGGTTTACTTTTTAAATTGTTATTTATATGGAGAGTTGTCTCATTGGCACTCACACCACATCTTCCTATATCTATTTCATTTATAAAATGTATGTTATAGAATGGAAACTCTGAACTGAAAATAACATCGCTTTATCATTAGTGATTGTAGGGTTAATATCTTTGAAATATAAAAAAGGACGAATTATATGGGTTTTGTTGTACATTTTTTTATTTGGCCATACTAGTAGTTGTGTTTCATTTGATTTTCCTTGTTGGTTATTCTTTTGACGCATTAAATTTCGTGTGCTATTTAGATACTAATATATCCTGATCTTTTTGTAATTGGTTGAAGTCATCATTGTAATTTACAAATAGTTTTTTTTTTTTTTTACATATCACTTTAATCTCGGTCTCTCAAATTAGCATACATATTGTAAGTCTGTCTTTAGTTTTTAGTGTAATAAATGACTTTAAAAGCTTTAAACTTCACAAAGACAGTTCAATGCTTCTTCTAATTTTATACGTATAAAGCACAACAACATGACTTGTTTCTAATCTAAGTTTTATTTAACTCAAATTATATACTACTATATAACTACATAATACCATGTACAGAGCAGACACTGGCATTCACATTGGACGAACTTTGACTTTATCATTCAATAGAACCTGTATTTCAGACTTTTAGAGAATGTGCAACCTATATATTTAAACATTTGTCATTAGGAACTAATTGTCTATTGTTTCAACACTTTAATACTTTATCGTTATCAGATAAAACATTCTCAATGCAACCAGTTAAGGGTAACTTTAAACTAATATGTTACAAGGTAATGTGCAACATGTAGAGCAGGAACTGCTTTCCCTTCTTGCATACATAAAATTAATTGATCCCAGATTTGTCATGGGTTTTATATGGCTTGGTCTTTGGTAGCAGTAACTGTTTTAGATACAATACATATTCACGAGTCGATTGTAGATGGAAAATATAACCAAACATGTCAACTACTTTTCAGATAAAGACAATCTGATGAGAAGGAAAATTATTAGTTCACCAAATAATCCAGCTAAACGTGATACTTACAACCCCTTAAACTAGCCCTCCTCAGTTTTAAAGCATAAAAACACACTTAACATTCTCTCAAAATTCAGAATGTTTCCATGGAAAATTTAAAGCAATACACACAATAGAATGGACCGACATATAGATATAAACGAAGCTATCTATGTTAATGTTAGTAATCGGATACATGTAAAACACAAACAATACCTTAAAAAAAACGCTTAAAATCATAACATGGCCCTTCGCAAATATTTTATATGTCGTTTGGTTGCTGTCTCATTGACACAACCCCTACATATGCTTTAATTTCCTTTTAATATTTATTATTTTCATTGTAGATGCATATGATCACTGAAAAAAAATTATGTCTGCTTCTACAACCTCGACAAAAATATGAAAACTGTTTGTTATTGTTTATGTACTTTTCGTACAGTATTTCAGTCCTACTGAGCGCTAAAAATGATTACATGTATTCTTCATTGTCTTCTAGGTTACGTTCAATGTTGTCATTTCCTAGTTCTATTGACGCGTAGCTGATATTAGGACAGGAAACCAGGCTATGTTAAAAAGAACAAGATTATCTGTTAAGTATGTATGATTACCAAATAAAAAGAACAATAAAAATACAATGAAAATAAAATGAAACTAAATTCGTGTCATTTCACTAACATAGTCCCCGTTCACAAGAAACAACAGCCTCGATTATATTGCAATACTATTAAGACAGATTTGAAATGCGATTTGATTTGACAATGACCAAAATGATGTCACTTGTTAGAAGCTTCATTGTTCCTCTATTATATTGCAATACTAGTAAGACAGATTTGAAATGCGATTTGATTGGACAGTGACCAAAATGATGTGATATCACGTGTTAGAAGCTTCATTGTTCCTCTTCATTTCAATTCCAAGTCCTTTATTTTGTTCTTTGAATCTTTCTGATTTTACGTAGTTTTTCCACAGTTTAATTACAATTTCCGATGCAATTACTTGATTGGTTTTATTGCTGACAAACCAAATGAGAAAGACGCCATCATGGCGCAGATACTCAAAAACAAAGTTTTGTTGTAGAGTCTCTTCATACTCTGGTGTCTCCTCGGGGCGGCCATCACGAATACCTTCCATATCTAAGAACTTCCGTACATAATTCCTATTACGAAAAGGCAAAAATATGGCTACTAAGTTGTAGAGAAAATTTGTTCCATTTATCAGAACCATAGATACAAGCATCATCCAATTGATGCAGAATATTTTTTCGTTAAAAAGATTAATTGGCAGTGAGCACTGAACCGTCCACGTTTGGACATTGGTCATCTGCCGAACGTCAAGGTCACAAAATGTCACTCGAGGAAAACGAAGATGGTCTTCAAAAGACTTGCCGCTAAATAAAGACTTTAAGAAATGAAATCCAAGTGTTTTAAAATCATTGCCCAAAAATGCATCGACGAGGATTATTTGGGCGACGGCGTTTGCCAGATATAAAAATGACGTCACCATGAATAGGAAACAGAGATAATTCCCATAATGAACTCCCGCGCTCGCCATTTTGGTTTTGACCGTTTCCATTTTCTTATAAGGTGATGAAATACAGTTTCTGACTTTTATGTACTTATCTAAATACATAGCAATGTCGTTCAAAGCTTCATTTCTTTCAGAATGAGTCATAAAAACAGCTTCATCTGCCCGACGGAGGATCTGTTTAACATTTATATAAGAACCTCCACCAAAACGTTTCCAAACCATACGAGGCATATAAAACAGCAATGCTTGTAACAAAAATATCAAAGGAACCCACTGGTAATATTCTATCTCTTTATCAACTCGTATTTCTCGCTCGATTGGCAATGAGCTTTCAAAGTCAACGTAATACGTGTTGGCTACCCAACAGTAATTGTTTGTGTAGGCCACGTGACTTTTTTCAAATACTGCCGGGCACCAGCATTGTATTGGTTCGCCGACATATTGTTTAGCACTAACGATGACGACGAACACAATTAGTACTACGACACAGTATAGACGGTTCAGTAGGTGGATTCGTGAATCATCAGTTAATCCGACTTTAAAGATTTTACCTCCGTGGTCTTTAAGGTCTTCTAATCTGTGAATAGAAATAAAATACAATGTTAAGCATCGGGTACCTACTGATCATAAGACATTGTTAAGCATCGGGTATTCACTTATAATAAAACATCTCATAAATGGCCAAAAACTATGCTTAGGCTTATTGTAAAAGTTAAACTCGGCTGATGTTATCAGTACGTGGTTGAAGGTGTCAACAAGACAATACAGTCCACCTGCTCTGTGTTCACTCGGTCACCTACATTTGTCGACTGAACTAAAATAGTCAGCTTTCGATGGCCAAGTGTTAACGGTCCAAGTCAGAAGAATCTATATTAATAGTTTTTTTGTTAAAATATACATTTCAATTGTTTGGTCTTTTGTAAAATGTTATTTGTGCTGTGTTTCGACCACTCTACCAAGAAATGTGTTTTGCATGCACATGTATAAAATTAGGTTGGAACGTTGTTTTCAATTTAGACTTATACAGTGCATACAATTATAATATAATTACAGTTAATATAGTTTTAGAGTCCCCTGTTCTCATTCGTTTTTAATGACTTTTTAACGTAGGAATTCAACTTATTTACTTTTGATGGTGTAGGTGAAATGAGCATAAACATCACCTTTCCAAACAATTCAATGAAATAGATTTAATTTTCACGATATGGTAAGCAAGGTTAATTCGCTTTTAAAGTTTTATTTGTTCCCTTTTATCTAGACCTTTAATTTAATTTCGCTTTATAAAAGTTTGTGTCAACTACCCATTGTATGTCATTTATACACATATGGGTCATATCTGAAGTTTCAGTAAGTCCTTTATATACGGCCTTTATAGCATTGTATTTTTGCCTAGTTTCTTCTGTTACATAACATCGATCTCTTGACTTCATTTAAACTGAGTTTGACAATGCGTTTTGCTGGGGGTTTTTTTATTCTACAGGTTAGAGGTATAGGAGGAGGGCTGAGATCTCACCAGTTATGCTCAACTCCGCCGTCAGGTGCCTCTGGCCATTGTTTTTTCTTATTGTAGTTCATGTATCTGTTTCGGAGTTGAGTATGATATTCATTTGCTCTAAACAAGTTTTTTTTTGTTTAGAGTCCAGCTGAAGCCCGCCTCCGGGGTTCGGATTTTCACGCTGTGCTGAAGACTCATTTGTGACCTTACCCTGATTTTTTGGTCTTTGGTCGGGTTTTTGTCTCTTTGACACATTCCCCGTTCTTATATATATTCCAAATTGCATTGAGGTTTTGTCAAGCCATAATGGTTTGTTTTGGTGAAATTTCGTGAAATAAATACTAAACTTGGTACAAACTTGGTGCGAGAATTTCTCGCTACATTGAAGACCTGTTGGTGACCCTCTGCTGTTTTTTTTTTTTTTTTTTTATTTGGTCGGGTTGTTGTCTCTTTGACACATTCCCCATTTCCATTCTCAATTTTATTACAATATATAACGTTCTTCTTCAAGGAATGTATTGTCAATAAAATTGAGAATGGAAATGGGTAATATGTCAAAGAGACAACAACCAGACCTAAGAGAAGATAACAACCGAAGGCTACCTATGGGTCTTCAGCACAGTCAGAAAATCACGCACCGAAAGGTGTCCTCACCAGGTTTCAAAATAACAGCCTACTTCTCTAATCTATTTGACTACTAAGGGTTTTTTTTACGGATTTTTCTCCCGTATTCATAATCACACAATGTAAACATTGTATTGCGTTGATTCAACACGAAGAATGCTTTCAAATATATATGTATTTTAAACCGGTGTTGAATATCCGTCTTGATATGTACTTAAAAAGATCAAATTTGTAATTTAAAGTAAAATAACACGCACGCTCAAAGTAAATAATTAAATGTGGACAAAGGCAATACTCATGAAAGGAATTTAAATAATATACCGGTGTCTTTACTTGTATACTTGTGTTACATTAAGGATAGCTACTATATAAGAGAAGACCGTCAAGATAAACAATACCTTTTTATATTAGACCAATTTAAGGGGCTAGTTTCTTAGAATTAAGAAAATCTAATAATAACAAACAGAATCATTAATTATTTCATTAGTCAAGCTCAAAGCCAAATATTTGAAAGCCTGGATGAATAAATACCAAAAACGTGAAAATTAACATGATCAAAAGTAAATTAATAAAAATATGAAACTCCAAGGCAAGTTCACAATGGAAAGTCCTCTATAAAATGGCAAAATTAAAATCTCAAACACATCTTAAGAATGGAAAACAGTTGTCATATTCCTGACTTGATACAGATATTTTGTCATGTGGACAGAGAGCTTAAAATATTGATAAGTTTACAAAGCTGATTTAGGGCTTATATAAAAAAAAAAAAAAAGAAAAAAAAAAGAAGAAGATGTGGTATGATTGCCAATGAGACGATTCTTCACAATAGACCAAATGGCACAGAAATTAACAACTATAGGTCACAGTATGGCATTCAACAATGATCAAAGCCCATACCGCATAGTCATCTTTAAAATGCCTCGAAATGACAAATATTAAACAATTCAAATGAGAAACCTATTGGCATAATTTATACATACAAAATAATGAACGAAAATCAAATATTTATACAGACACAATAGACAACTACTGATTTACAGGCTCTCCGTGACTTAGGAAAGGCATATTCAGAATATGTAAAGTCCACCAAAACAGATACATGTAATTATCCAGTGCTATATATAAAAAAAAAATCTGTATCCGACGCGCTTTTCTGAATTTACCTTCTTCGACTGAACAGCAGAGAATTTTAAAACAGTTTTTGTAATGGGGACAAAATCAGAGAATTTGACAATGGAATGTTAGGATAAACTTCCTATCTAATTTATATAAATATTATGAAGACATAATTAATTTAAATGCATCATTTTAAATCTCGAAATTCCTTCACTATATATAGAATATTATTTAATTCGTTGCTCTTTATACGAATGGTAAAAACTTTGAACAAAAGATGACGTGTTTCCCTTTAAAAATAATTTTATGTTTCTGAAAGTTAAATATAAATTAATGTGTATTAAAATTATGTTGAAATTAAAACGATTTAAAGTCCACGCTATTGAAAAATGTGAAGTCAGAATTTCTTTGTCGAATTATATTGCGAAACTATAACATGTAGGAGGGTCAGGAAGGGGTCCTTCATTTTTCTGTTTTCTTTTCTTTGTTGCTCATTATCTTTATAAAAAATGGCTGTTCTGTAATCATGATAAATGTATTCTGAACATTTTGCTTCTCTTAATCAGTGTAAGTTATCCTTAATTTGTGCAGTTATTCTTTATATTTTAGCACCCCATTATTCTCTATTCTTTTTATTTATTTCTCTATTTGTTTTTCGTTTTGTTTGTTTAAAATTGAGAATAGAAATAGGGAATGTGCCAAAGAGCCGAAAATTTGAAGAATAAAGAATATTTATTTGTTGGAAAAAAAAAAAGAGCCGAAAATAGCCAAGGGCAACCACTGGGTCTGGTTTGTTTGTTGTTTTTCTTTTGGTCATTATTACATATTCTGTAAACCCCATCCACACCCTCATGTATAGAAATGAAAACGTCGATAATTTAATCATAGCGGTAGATAGATTTTTTCTCCTTGTCCTAGATCACCAACCCCCCTTTTTTTTTTCTCTCCCAAACTTTATCACATTTCTATGACTAATTTATGAATGTGTTTAGTAATCAGATTTAGGCCACTTCAAGTTAATTTCAGTAGGAAAAAAATAAGTGGTACAGCCATATTTATATTCTTGGAGATTATTTTAACAATAGCATATATATGTCTTCAACCCTCAGGGGTATACATGTTATAGAATGGAAACTCTGAACTGAAAGTAACATCAAATCCTACTATCATTTGTGATTGGTCGGTTATCTTTGAAATATAAAAATAAAGAAGAATTATATGATGTTCCCGGGAATCTAGGAGTAAAATCGAGTAGAAAGTTCTTATGCAGAAGAAAAAAACTGATAGGAATCCAAAGTGAGATAACAACATTTTGTTGAGACTTTAGCGCTAAATAATTATTTACTCTGTTTAAATTTTCACTTCTGTAGTTTTTTATACACCAAAACATTAAATTAAAACGTGGGAAAGGACACAAAACTTAAGTTTGTTCATTTTTATCTTTCTTGCATAAATAACGAGATATTTCACAATTGAGTCATGCTTCATAATAGTTCACATCGATATTAATGTATATAAAGCCGGAAATGTATGAGGACATTAAAAATAAAACTTAATCGGAAGCGATAAAAAAAAAAAGTTTTAAAATATGACTTACGCTCCCATTTTCTGTGGCAGTACTTTTTCACAATCTTTCACATGTTAAGAAATATTCCTTTTTTTTTTCATTTCATCATACGCACTGTTTAGTCAACTTTGTCAACTAAGTTAATAATAAATAAAACGGGGTATAGTTTGACCTGGATAATAATACAGGTAAGGGGAATACACTAAGGTAAATTGAATGATTTGGGTGATTTAACGGTCATATCAATGGAATTCTATACAATACAGTGGAATGCGTGGGTCGGTTCTTTGTTTACATTTTATTCGTGTCGACACAGACTGCACTCCTTTATTAACGGTAAATAAAGGGACGCTATTACGTTTATTTATTACTTTTCGCAGTATGCAGAAAGATAATATGTAAGAATGCCTAACTCTTACCCTTTGAAAGACTTATGAATTTTTAAATCGTATTCAATATAGAATTCTGCTTTTGTTTTCCTTATAATTATGAGCGAATAATACGAGCATGCGAGTCTTCAGGTAATCAGTTATAATTAATCTGAATTTTGATTCGATTGAGGAACTTTCTAGAGGAATCTAGAGATAAAAGGGGAAAACACTCATCTGCAAGGGAGAGATAATAATTAGAAAAAGAGGATGAGGGAGAAGGTAAAACACGTGCAAAGGAGGATCGATTTGTGATGCACGCCAAAAACGCAAATTATTATGCCAAAAAAAATACCTTTTGCATGATATTATTACTAGGTTTTACCCGACATTTTAGGAGTCTTTAGTATTGATGATCAATGCATTCATGGTTTATAAAACTTTGATGTGAGTAGAACTTAACATGCTGATTTATCACATTTAAATTTAAAAAATAAAAAATTATAATAAAAAAAAATTTCATTATACAAAATATGTCAAATGCATAATTAAAGAAAAATATAATAATAAAGAACTGGTGGATTTCATTGTGACACCCATCATGTATTACTTTCAAACTATGATGATGATATATCTGGAGAAAGAGATAGTCAAGATCAAACTTATCATTAAATATCACATGTACGTATATTGTCAAGACGAATAAGCTAAATGACCGATTTATAAGAACTTTATTGCAAAACGTAAAACTCTGACGTGTTCAATGCAAACAGAAAAAACACAAGCACTGCTAGTACGAGATTACTCTGACGTCAACCAGGTGTTTTGCCGAACAAGCTGGGAACGAGAGTAATCTCGGACTAAGGCAATGAATGAAACAAAGTGCGAAACGAGTCAAGTTAATGCATGTATTTATAATATATTGTATAAGTAAAATTGAGAATGGAAATGGAAAACATGTTAAAAAGACAACACCCCAACCATAGTGCGACTGGAAAGTACTTATAAATAAAACACGTGAGGAACTTTAAGGGATTTATTGTGTTTTTATCGTAGCTAAGTATATCGCCATTTCAGAATTTAAAGCATCATGAGTAAAATTTGTTGTTGTACGCTACGACGTTATCTTTTTTCATACGACGCCATGCCGTGTTTCAATGTTTACTGTTTCATATTTTTTTTAATTGGCCTGTCACATAAAATCAATATTTCAAAAAAATCGGTATACACACAACAATGGATAAATACCTAAAATTATGCCCCAAGGATCGATAATTTTATACTTGAAAAAAAGCCCATACTGCAATTGCGTTTTGATTTTGGATTGCACGAATTCGAGGTAGATGAATGCTATAATTATTTTTTATCAATCGGTACGTTTTTGTTTCACATGATGTATAGATGATTTTACTGACAAATTGCCTTTTATTTTGTATAACTTAGCAACTGCCAAATACGGTACAAATATTTTATGGTTAAAACAAGTCAAATCAATTTTAGACACGTGTGGCTTGTCATATGTATGGGATAATATCTTTTTTGTAAATAAAACATGGCTACATGTAACCATCAAACAGAATTTGATAGATCAATTTAAACAAAAATGGCTTGCAAGCCTGAAGGAATCTCCAAAAGCATTAAATTATCGTTTATTTAAAGATACTTTTGAGTTTGAGAAATATTTAAATATTTTGGATGACAGGCAGATATCCTTATTTCTTAAATTTCGAACTTTAAACATGAAATTTCCAATAGAAACTGGAAGATGGCAAAACATAGAAAGAGAAAACAGAAAATGTTTATTATGTAATTTCTAGATGCCATTGTGATGAATACCATTACATTTTTAATTGTTCAGCATTTGAGAATTGTAGAAAACAATGTATTGCATTTTACTATAGAAATAGACCAAACTCATTGAAGTTTTATGAATTAATGAATTCTAAAAAATGTACAGAACTGAATAAACTATGTAAACTTATTAAAGAGATAAATAACAAATTGAACTTTTCTGGGTGAACAATTGTGAACGCCTCTATCTACTTTCGTACATTATTTATTTATGTAATTGTAATGAAATATGTATAATTATCTCTATACCTTTGTAATTTGGTTTGTGAGAATAAAGATATATATACTGTAATGGTTCGGCTCATTGTAGAAGTCCGTACGTTGATCGTTAATAGTTGTCTGTATCTGCTACTGTACTGGTATGGCTCATTGTAAAAGTCCGTACGTTGATCGTTAATAGTTGTCTGTATCTGTTCTGCTCATTGTAGAAGTCCGTACGTTGATCCTGGTTCGGCTCATTGTAGAAGTCCGTACGTTGATCGTTAATAGTTGTCTGTATCTGTTCTGCTCATTGTAGAAGTCCGTACGTTGATCGTTAATACTTGCCTGTATCTGTTCTGCTCATTGTAGAAGTCCATACGTTGATCCTGGTTCGGCTCATTGTAGAAGTCCGTACGTTGATCGTTAATAGTTGTCTGTATCTGCTACTGTACTGGTTCTCATTGTAGAAGTTCATACGTTGATCGTTAACAGTTGTCTGTATCTGTTCTGCTCATTGTAGAAGTCCGTACGTTGATCGTTAATACTTGCCTGTATCTGTTCTGCTCATTGTAGAAGTCCGTACGTTGATCCTGGTTCGGCTCATTGTAGAAGTCCGTACGTTGATCGTTAATAGTTGTCTGTATCTGTTCTGCTCATTGTAGAAGTCCGTACGTTGATCGTTAATAGTTGTTTGTATCTGTTCTGCTCATTGTAGAAGTCCGTACGTTGATCCTGGTTCGGCTCATTGTAGAAGTCCGTACGCTGATCGTTAATAGTTGTCTGTATCTGCTACTGTACTGGTTTGGCTCATTGAAGAAGTCCGTACGTTGATCGTTAATAGTTGTCTGTATCTGTTCTGCTCATTGTAGAAGTCCGTACGTTGATCGGTAACAGTTGTCTGTATCTGCTACTGTACTGGTTCGGCTCATTGTAGAAGTCCGTACGTTGATCGTTAACAGTTGTCTGTATCTGTTCTGCTCATTGTAGAAGTCCGTACGTTGATCGGTAACAGTTGTCTGTATCTGCTACTGTACTGGTTTGGCTCATTGAAGAAGTCCGTACGTTGATCGTTAACAGTTGTCTGTATCTGTTCTGCTCATTGTAGAAGTCCGTACGTTGATCGGTAACAGTTGTCTGTATCTGTTCTGCTCATTGTAGAAGTCCGTACGTTGATCGGTAACAGTTGTCTGTATCTGTTCTGCTCATTGTAGAAGTCCGTACGTTGATCCTGGTTCGGCTCATTGTAGAAGTCCGTACGTTGATCGTTAATAGTTGTCTGTATCTGCTACTGTACTGGTTCTCATTGTAGAAGTCCGTACGTTGATCGTTAATAGTTGTCTGTATCTGTTCTGCTCATTGTAGAAGACCGTACGTTGATCGTTAATAGTTGTCTGTATCTGCTACTGTACTGGTTCGGCTCATTGTAGAAGTCCGTACGTTGATCGTTAATAGTTGTCTGAATCTGTTCTGCTCATTGTAGAAGTCCGTACGTTGATCGTTAACAGTTGTCTGTATCTGTTCTGCTCATTGTAGAAGTCCGTACGTTGATCGTTAATAGTTGTCTGTATCTGCTACTGTACTGGTTCGGCTCATTGTAGAAGTCCGTTCGGGTCATTGTAGAAGTCCGTACGTTGATCGTTAATACTTGTCTGTATCTGTTCTGCTCATTGTAGAAGTCCATACGTTGATCCTGGTTCGGCTCATTGTAGAAGTTCATACGTTGATCGTTAACAGTTGTCTGTATCTGTTCTGCTCATTGTAGAAGTCCGTACGTTGATCGTTAATAGTTGTCTGTATCTGCTACTGTACTGGTTCGGCTAATTGTAGAAGTCCGTTCGGCTCATTGTAGATGTCCGTACGTTGATCGTTAATACTTGTCTGTATCTGTTCTGCTCATTGTAGAAGTCCATACGTTGATCCTGGTTCGGCTCATTGTAGAAGTTCATACGTTGATCGTTAATACTTGTCTGTATCTGTTCTGCTCATTGTAGAAGTCCATACGTTGATCCTGGTTTGGCTCATTGTAGAAGGCCATACGTTGATCGTTAATACTTGTCTGTATCTGCTTTGGTTTGAGTTATTTAAACAGCTTTCTCATTGGTAATCATACCACATTACCTTTACATATATATATTTATATTCCTTAGTCAAATGCGTTGCGTTAAAAGATGTTTTTTTTTCACTCTTTTGATCTTTTGGAAAATGTTGTTTGTGCTGTATTTAGACTAAGTCTGTTACATGCACACGTAAAAAAATTGCCGTTTGTATCCAACGCAATCATAGGTTTGAACATTGTTTTTAATTTAGACTTGTTTATATTTATATTGCTTTTATATATCGTTAGTCAAAAAACAAAACAACAAGGGCGTACCTAGAAACGTACATCAATGCAACCAACACTATACACTATTCGAGTCTTGCTTATAAATTATAAGGTATTGAAATTAGAAAGTCAGGTTCAGTAAGAGGCATTTATTACTTCGTTAGTCAAACAACAAAACAAACAAAAAACGTCCATCAAAAATTACATTATTGAAACCAGCACTGCGCATCACCCGAGTCTCACTAATAAGATATTGAAATGAAATAAAGAAATTCAGGATTAGTAAAAGACTAATACTACTTCAATCGTCTGACTCCGGAACCTTGGAGACGTCGCTGCACTTAACTAACAAACTTGTAATCAGCACTTAACTAACCCACTTATTATCAACACTTAACTTACCAACTTGTAATCAGCATTTTAATAATCAACTTTTAATCAGCACTTCACTAACCCACTTGTAATCATCACACCTGTAATCAGGACTTAACTAACACTCTTGTAATCAACACTTAACTAACCCACTTGTAATCAGCACATAACTAACACAAATGCTATCAGCACTTCACTAACAAACCTAAAATCAGGATTTAAATAACTCACTTGTAATCAACACTTAACTTACACACTTGTTTTCAGCACATAACTAACCTCCTTGTAATCAGCACTTTACTAACACACTTGTAATCAGTACATAACTAACACACTTGTTATCAGCACATAAATAACACACTTGTCATCAGCACTTCACTAACACACCTAAAATCAGGATTTAACTAACATACTTGTAATCAACACTTAACAAACACACTTGTTTTCAGCACATAACTAACACACTTGTAACTAGCACTTTACTAACACACTTGTAACCAGCACATAACTAGCACACTTGTAATCAACACTTTACTTACACACTTGTAATTAACACATAAATAACAAAATTATAATCTGCACTTAAATAACACACTTGTAATCAACACTTAACTAATAAACTTGTTATCAGTACATAACTAAGACACTTGTGATCAGCACTTAGATTACTAACACACTTGTAATCAGCACTTAATTTGCACACTTGTAATCACCACTCAACTTACACACTTGTAATCAGCATTTAACTAACACAAGTGTAATCAACACTTTACTATCACACTTGTTATTAACACATAAATAACAAAATTATAATCTGCACTGTAATAACACACTTGTTATCAGCACTTAACAGACACACTTGTAATCAGTACATAAACTAACACACTTGTAATCTGCACTAAAATAACACACTTGTCTTCAGCACTTAGCTAAAACACTTGTAATCGGCACTTAACAAACACACTTGTAATAAGTACATAACTGACACACTTGTTAACAGTACTTACTAGCAAACTTGTAATCAGTACATAACTAACACACTTGTAATTAGCTCTTAACTTGCACACTTGTAATCAGCACTCAACTAACACTTGTAACAGCACTCAACTAACACACTTGTAACAGCACTCAACTAACACACTTGTAACAGCACTCAACTAACACACTTGTAATCAGGACTTAACTGACCCATTTGTAATCGGTACTTAACAAACAAACTTGTAATCAGCACTTAACTAACACACATGTAATCAGTGCTTAACTAACATACTTGTTATCGGCTCTTCACTAATATACTTTTAATCAGCATATAACTTACATACCTGTAATCACAACTTAAATAACACACTTGTAATCAGCACTTTATTAACACACTTCTAATCAGCACATAACTAACACACTTGTTATCAGCTTCATACTTACACACTTGTAATCGGCACTTAACTTACATACGTGTAATCAGTTCATAACTAACACACTTGTTATCGGCACATAACTAACACAATTGGCATCGGCACTTAGCTAACACACTTGTAATCAGTACATAAATTACACACTTGTAATCAGCACTTAACTTGCACTATTGTAATCAGCACTCAACTAACACATTTGTAATTAGCCCTGAACTTACACATTTGGAAACAGTACATAACTAACATACTTGTAATCGGCATTAAACTAACATACTTGTAATCAGTACATAACTAAAACACTTGTTATCAGCACTTAACTAACACAATTGTAATCGGTACTCAACTAACACACTTGTAATCAGCACTTAACTTGCACATTTGTAATAAGCACTTAATAACACAAGTGTAATCAGCATTTAACAAACATACTTTTAATCAGCACTCAACTAACACACTTGAAATCAGTACATACCTAACACACTTGTAATCAGTATATAACTAACACACTTGTTATCAGCACTTAACCTGCACACTTGTAATCAGCACTTAACTAACACACTTGTAATCAGTACATAACTAACACACTTGTAATCAGCACTTAACTGGTACACTTGTAATCAGCACTCGACTAACACCCTTGTAACAGCACTCAACTAACACACTTGTAATCAGGACTCAACTAACACACTTATAATCGATACTTAACAAAAACGCACTTGTAATCAGCACTTAACTAACACACTTGTAACCATTACTCAACGTACACACTTGTAATCAACACTCAACTAACACACTTGTAACAGCACTCGACTAACACACTTATAATCGATACTTAAGAAACACACTTGTAATCAGCACTTATGTAACACACTTGTCATCAGTACATAACTAACACACTTGTAATCAGCACTTTATTTGCACACTTGTTATCAGAACTCAACTAACACACTTGTAATCACCACTCAACTAACACACTTGTAATCAGCACTCAACTAACACATTTTTAATCAGCACTAAACTAACACACTCGTACTCGGTACTAAACTAACACTTGTAATCGGTGCTTAACTTACACACTTGTAATCAGTGCATAACGAACACACTTGTTATCAGCACTTAACTAACACACTTGTAATCGGGTATTAACTAACACACTTGTTATCAGCACCTAACTTGCACACTTGTAATCATAACTTATTTAATACACTTGTAATCAACACTTAACTAACATACATTGTAATCAGGACTTAACTAAGACACTTGTAATCGGCACTCAACTAACACACTTGTAATCAGCACTCAATTAACACACTTGTAATCAGCACTCAACTTACACACTTGTAATCAGCACTCAACTAACACACTTGTAATCAGTACATAACTAAGACACTTGTAATCGGCACATAACTAACACACTTGTAATCAGCACTCACTCAACACACTAGTAATCAGCACTCAACTAACACACTTGTAATCAGCACTTAACTAACACACTTGTAATCAGTACATAACTAAGACACTTGTAATCGGCACTATAACAAACACACTTGTAATCAGCACTCACTCAACACACTAGTTATCAGCACTCAACAAACACTTGTAATCAGCACATAACTATGACACTTGTAATCAGTACATAACTAAGACACTTGTATCGGCACATAACTAACACACTTGTAATCAGCACTCACTCAACACACTTGTAATCAGCACTTAACTAACATACTTGTAATCAGTACATAACTAAGACACTTGTGATCGGCGCTTAACTTACACCATTGTAATGAGGACTTAACTAAAACACTTGTATTTTGCACTTAACTAACATACTTGTAATCAGGACTTAACTAAGACACTTGTAATCGGCACTCAACTAACACACACTTGTAATTAGCACTCAATTAACACACTTGTAATCAGCACTCAACTAACACAATTATAATCGATACTTAAGAAACACACTTGTAATCAGCACTTATGTAACACACTTGTAATCAGAACATTCCTAACACTGTTGTAATCAGCACTTTATCTGCACACTTGTAATCAGTACTCAACTAACACACTTGTAATCACCACTCAACTTACACACTTGTAATCACCACTCAACAAACACATTTTTAATCAGCACTAAACTAACACACTTGTAATCGGTACTTAACTAACACACTTGTAATCGGTGCTTTACTTACACACTAGTAATCAGTGCATAACGAAACCATTTGTTATCAGCACTTAACTAACACACTTGTAATCGGGTCTTAACTAACACACTTGTTATCAGCACCTAACTTGCACACTTGTAATCAGAACTTATCTAATACACTTGTAATCAACACTTAACAAATATACTTGTAATCAGCACTTAACTAACATACTTGTAATCAGGCCTTAACTAAGACACTTGTTATCAGCACTTAACTAACACACTTGTAATCGGGTCTTAACTAACACACTTGTCATCAGCACCTAACTTGCACACTTGTAATCAGAACTTATCTAATACACTTGTAATCAACACTTAACAAATATACTTGTTATCAGCACTCAACTAACACACTTGTAATCAGCACTCAATTAACACACTAGTAATCAGCACTCAACTAACACGCTTGTAATCAGCACTAAACTAACACACTTGTAATCAGTACATAACTAAGACACTTGTAATCGGCACATAACTAACACACTTGTAATCAGCACTCACTTAACACACTAGTAATCAGCACTCAACAAACACACTTGTAATCAGCACTTAACTATGACACTTGTAATCAGTACATAACTAAGACACTTGTAATCGGCAAATAACTAACACACTTGTAATCAGCACTCACTCAACAAACTAGTAATCAGCACTCAACTAACACACTTGTAATCAGCACTTAACTAACACTTTTGTAATCAGTATATAACTAAGGCACTTGTAATTGGCAAATAACTAACACACTTGTAATCAGCACTCACTCAACACACTAGTAATCAGTACTCAACTAACACACTTGTAATCAGCACTTAACTAACACACTTGTAATCAGCACTCACTCAACACACTAGTAATCAGCACTCAACTAACACACTTGTAATCAGCACTTAACTAACACACTTGTAATCAGTACATAACTAAGACACTTGTAATCGGATCATAACTAAGATACTTGTAATCAGCACTCACTCAACACACTTGTAATCAGCACTCAACTAACACGTTTGTAATCAGCACTTGACTAACATACTTGTAATCAGTACTCAACTAACACACTTGTAATCAGTACATAACTAAGACACTTGTGATCGGCACATAACTAACACACTTGTAATCAGCACTCAGCTAACACACTTGTCATTGAGTTCATGTTGAAAGTATGTAATATGAAGGTTAAACTACACGTATCATAGAAACCTAACATATCAATGTTCTATGTAAATGAGGTTACAGTACTAAGATGAACCATACAGACAGACATACACAACTAACAATCATTCCATACACAAAATATAGTGATGCTATCATTAATATCTTGCGAAACAGAATAAACCGCAAATATAAATATTAACCAATGAACCATAGAAATAAGGTCAGGGTTAAAGATCCCTGTCAGATAGATCTAGACATGTGCAACTTACAACCATATCATGCCATACACCGATAAAGTATCCGTCATACTAACAAAATTGTGAAAACTTATCATTTATCAATGAAACATGAAAAAACGTAAAATCACAAAAATACTGAACTCCGAGGTAAATTGAATCGGAAAGTCCCTAATCACATGGCAAAATCAAAGGGAAAAAAACACATTAAAATGAAGTTAGATCAAAGAACCCTGCTAGACAGACATGTTCATCTTACAACATTCAATACACCAAATATATTTGACCTGTTGCTTAAAAGTGACTTAAATACTAACAAAATTATGAAAACCAATAAACCATGAGAATGAGTGAAAGGTCAATTTACCTTGCACGTTGGGTTTTTTAACGCCCTATGTCTCAGGTTAGAGTTCTCGATAAATTTGTTCCAACATTTTTTTTTATCATAGATCAAACTTATTGGTTCAGTGTATGTTCACTTGTTTCTGTTTAAATGTCTTTTTGATCGAGTCAGCCATTCCAAACTTCGTATCACTTTGATTTCATCTAAACAGATAACTTCAAAAAGAAATGATACAAGTCCTTATACTGTTCATAAATCAAACTCAAAAACATTAGGAACCTTGCTACGCTTAATATACACCTTCGTATCTCTCGGGAGTCATTCTAAATACATCAATAATATAAGAAGTCAGAAACTGTAAAAATATTTATTTCTACAAAAGTTTTTACATTTGCTATGTAACATTGTCTTCAGTTACTGGAAGAAATATAAATATATGAATGCCCTGCATTAAAATGCTATTCAATAATAAGTATAATATATATACGTAATGAATGCCCTGCACTAAAAACTAGGATTAAATAAGATACCAATGTCACTTTCTAAAATGATGATCAAATGTTTGAAGCGCTTTGCACTACAAAGAATGAACAGGCGAAACAGGTTTGTTGCATATAGTTTAAAAACACTACAGTCTACTCAGATAAAAAAAAAACCGCTTGTCATGTTATTACCAAAATAGCTTTTGGGTCCTTTTATAACTGAAAAATGCGGTATGAATTTTGCTCATTAATGAAGGTCGTACTGTGATCTATAGTAACTCAAATCCATGTCATTTTGGTGATTTGTACTCTTATATTATTGTCTTAAACAATGTTTATGCAATCATACAAAATCTCCTTTTATTGTACAACTGAACAGCATGAGCGCTTACATTAAGAACTGCACTAGTAAAATATCGTGAATAGGTTTTTGTCCTTGCTTTAGGATTACCCTGAATATGGGGAGGTGAAATTTACCCAGTTGTATATATACGTTGTTACTCTAAACTACGCGATTGGCTGTATACTTGTATATATGACCTAAAAAAATGTAAAGAGAAGGTCTAAAAAAAATAGACATGAAGATTCAATACTGAAGTTACATTAACGTCTCAGAAATCATATTGGGGAAAAATGACATTTTATGTTGTAATATTCTGGGTGGGTAGACAATAATGGACCAGATATTACAAAAAATACACCAAAAAGATAGAATGGAGACAATTTTTTTTTAAATTAAGCTATAACGAAAAACAGACCAAAAAAAAAAGAATAAAGAAAAATGAGGTGCTAAAAAATGAAATAGAACAATGGGGTGCTAAAATGTAAAGAATAGAAAATAATAGGGTGCTGACAAAAAACTATAAAAGATAGAGAATTTTTCAAAGAGAAAAAATACAGATATGAAAATGGACCCTCCTTTGTCGAAAATATGCAAAAAAGCTTCGACTCACACGAAATAAAGGATTTTAATTGTTATTCCGATGACAATGCATTACATGACTTATTCTTTCAAAAAAGTGAAAACAAAATGATACTGGTCTTAAAAAACAATGCAAAATATTCTAAGCACCTTTTTAATTATTTAAAGGAAAATATGTCATCAAGGCCAATCTATATAAAATAATTTGCTAACTAACTAATTATAAGATATATTTTGATGTATAACAATACATGTATATACAAACAGTAATAAATGTTCATTTAGACCTTTCGGTAAAGCAATTATCTGCGCGGGATGTCTTGGACGGTGTAAAAAAATATAATTAGACCAGATCAAATATAAAATGTCAATGATAGTTTTAGCCTTATAATTTCCAAAATGTCTGTATTCCTATAACAAGGCAATAAAAATCCCCAGTGGCGGATCCAGAAAATGTTATAAGAGGGGGCCACTGCCTGCCTAAGAGTGGGCCCGCTCCAGTCATGATTCAGTGATTCCCTATTTTCCCAAAAAAGAGTAGCCCGAGCACCCTGCCACCCCCTAAATCTGCCTCTTGACCTATATAAGTGTGTGTCAACCAATAAAAAACTGGCAAGAAATTGTGTCTTTTAATAGCACCATAGACACAATGTTCTCAAAGTAAAATGTCTATTATACATTCTAATGCAACATTGCTTATAACGTTCATTTTAATTGGACAACGTCACTACTTCTCATGGCATCAATTCACAATTGATGCTGAGTAAATAAATGTCTAGTATACATTATAGATACGGGAATGTTTTAAAACAATAATAAAATGATAGAAATTAAAGCAATAAAACAATACTTAATACATGTAAAGATATTCAGTGATAGCAAGGCAGCCTCAGAAGCAATTACGGAATTTTGAAACCAGGGGCCCCCAAACTAGACGACGTTAGGAGAAGAAAAGGTAAATATGTAGCTCCATAATAAGGGAGTTTTACATGCCACCTTTTCCCATAATCCACCTCAGAGCTTCCTGACGATCGTAAAATTAAAAAAAAATAGGTTTGGTGTGCTATGAATTTATTTGGTCTAAAGAGCGAACAAAGAAAACATTGTTTCTCGATCCTGATGAAATCAAAATATTTGAATTTGAAAATAGACTATGTTAAAAGAAACAATAATTTATCCATAAACCATCTGAAATTTCATAAAAACAAAATGTCTAAAAAAATAAATATTCTGCCTTTTTTTTTCGGCAAAATCAAACAATTAGAACAAGCTCTATACAGAACTAAGTGATCAAGTAGAACCCACAAATATCTTTAGATTTAATAGTTACACAGTAAGAATGGAGCTGTACAGAACTATCATTCAAACACGTGCCCATTTTACATCAAGTAGAACCCACAAATATCTTTAGATTTAATAGTTACACATTAAGAATGAAGCTGTACAGAACTATCATTCAAACACGTGCCCATTTTACATCAAGTAGAACCCACAAATATCTTTAGATTTAATAGTTACACAGTAAGAACGAAGCTGTACAGAACTATCATTCAAACACGTCCCCATTTTACATCTGTATTGGTTTAGATAATAAAAATAAAGGGTTTCGTAAAATAAATCTAATGATAAACCGATCATTGATGACCTGCCGTCTTTTTATTTTTCTTAATTTAATTCTTTATTAAATAACACATGTTCTAACTATCTATATACAAAATGCATTGACCTGGCATATGCATAAATCAAAACTACAAAGCATATAAAAGTATACTGCACAAACAATGTGCAATGTATAAAAGTTTAAATACAACTTAACTTAATACAAGTATTGAAACCTCCTACATATCACCAAGACAACCTTACAAAGGTACCAACCATTTATCTTGTGTGGGTTGCATGGAAATTTTCTCGAGAAAACATTTTTTTCTGTATTCAAAACCTAGCTAAAATATTACAGCCATCCCTTGTAATTGAATTCTAAATTCCATTTTTAAGAAGTAAATCATAAAAAAACGTTGATGATGACTTGTTACATGTACTTTCAAAAATTATTTTTAACTAACACACAGGAATATGTTCTGTTTGTTCAATTCATTGTCGGTATGTTTTGTTTTACGAAATTATCAAAGGATACAATTTTTTTTAATTTTTTTTTTAAATATTTAAAAAAAAAATCTAAAGTCAATGAATTCGTTATATAACACCAGACCCATTACAAAAATAAAATGGTGGGTGCTATGGATATCCTGCACTTGAAGCTGCGCCTCCTACAAAAAAAGAATAGTCGGTGGCTTTGGATTTGAGACTATATAAGCAGCGCCCCCTACAGAAGTTAAATGGTTGGTGTCTATGGATTTGAGGCTATGGAAACAGCGCCCCCTACAAAAGTTCTATGGAATTCATGCATTTGAAGCAGCAGTAGGACTCAGATATTCGTCATCATCGGCGTGTAGCTTGGCCTCAACAAGTCCTTCCTTTGTATAACGCTGCCAAAGTTTGCTGACAATTTCTGATGCTATAACTTGATTCGTCTTGTTGCTAAGAAACCAAATAAGAAACACACCATCATGGCGAAGATATTCCCGCACAAATTCTTTTTTAACTTCTCCATAGCGCGGTGATTGTTTCTCATTAATTCGACCAGCGCGGACACCTTCCATTTCCATGAACTTAGTGACGTAATTATCAGTCCGAAAAGGTAAAAATATGGAAATTAGATTGTACAAAAAGTTTACTGAATTTATAATTACCATGGAGACTAACATCAACCAGTTACAAAAGAAAAGTTTCTCGTTAAAGAGATTAATTGGTAGGGAGCATTGTACTGTCCATGTCTGGACATTGGTCATCTGTCGGACATCTAAATCACAGAAAGTAACACGTGGAAAACGGCCGTAGTCTTCAAATTTCTGTCCCTTGAAAATCATTGATAAAAATTCAAATCCAAGATTTTTAAAATCGTTTCCAAGAAATATATCAACCATTATAATCTGGACTGCGGCCGTCATTATGTATAAGAATGACGTCACCATAAACAAAAATACCAGGTAGTTACCATAATGAAGTCCAAGTCGCGACATTTTTTCTTTTGCAATTTCCATTTTATGATGTGGCGATGAAATTGTATTTCTGATCTTTATATACTTGTGAAGATAGGCTACAATGTCGTCCAATGCTTTGTCTCTTTCTTCTCCTGTCAGATATCCGGCGCTGGCGGCCATATTTAACATCTTCTTGATATTCAATAACGTATAACCTCCAAATCTCTTCCAAAACATTCTTGGCAGATAGAATAAAAGAGCTTGGAAGACTAGGATTAAGGGTACCCACTGATAGTACTCAATCTCTTTATTAACTCGGATTTCTTTTTCTAGCGGAAGACTACTTTCAAAGTCTACGTAATACGTGTTTGACACCCAGCAATAATTATTGGTGTATTTGACATGCGCGCCCGTAAACATGGCTGGACACCAACATTGTATAGGATTTCCGACATATTGTTTACTACTGACTAGCATGGCTAGAATGATGAGGAATACTACACAGTATAACCTATTCAATAAATGTATACTGGAGTCATCTGTGATACCAACTTTAAATATCCTGGTCCCCTGTTTTTTGAAGTTTTCTATCCTAAAAAAAAAGTTAAAAAAAAGGTAATTAATAAGCGTCTAAAATTTGCGGCGGAGAAAATACAAACGAACAGAAAAAGTCAGTTTAATCACAGTCGCTTGAATTTTAGTGATATATAATTATATGAAAAAAAAAAATTGTTTCATATAATAATTATCACTAAAATTCAAGCGACTGTGGTTAAATTCACATTTCACGCATGAATTATTGGTAACTTTTTAATACATGGTGTGTTCTGTTGTGCACAAAGATTAAAGGAGGAGCTCTGTGATTGATGCACTCTTCTTCACTATAGGATCTTTCAACTTGGTGTTAAATGTTTTATCTCACTTTAAAGTTCATTACAGTTGTCCGTCTTTCTATTTAACGCCATTGTTTGTGTAAAGTACGGTCATCAAAGCACAGTAAGGGGCTGCAGCACTTTATTTAGATACTTCTACATTTTGTAAGATATCAAAAGTATATCAAAGAAGAGACAATCGTAATGAAACAATGTTGATCAAATTAAAGCAAAACAAATTTTACCTGCTTAGAAATTTTTAAAAAAAAAAATGATAAAAAATGTGAAATATTCACCAAGCTAATGAAAAGGTCGACTAAATAAAAAAAGGAGGGGGCAATCAACAAAGGTCAGACGGCAAATTTAAAGTGGGTAGGGCAAATTTACACAGAGGAGCTTATGGAAAGGTAGACAAGTTTAAAGAGGGTATGGCTAATTAACACAGAGCTTATAGAAAGGTCTAAAAAAACAAAGGGCAAATTTAAAGGTCGACTATATAAAAGGTGTTATATGACGAATTTACCCAGAGATAATGGACAGGTCGACAAAATCAAAAGAGATTTGTATGACCTTTACTTTTTTTAAAACAGAGATAATTGAATGGTCGACACAATAAAAGGGGACGGGACAAAATCATAGGGCCAATTTACCCAGAGCTTATTGTAAGATCGACAACATCAAAGAGTAGGGCCAATTTACCCAGAGCTTTTTGTAAGGTCGACTAAATCAAGAGTAAGGCCAATTTACCCAGAGATAATGGAAAGGTCGACAGAGAGGTTGGACGAATTTATAATAAAATGAACATTAGATAGGTCGAAAAATACTAATATGACTGAACTAAATTGCACAAATCTGTTTAAATTGTGGTTTTGACCTATCAGGCGTTTATATAATTTGCTGATCTGTTAAGAAATAAGCCATACTATTGTTACAATATTGCACACACTTGGATATAATACTATGAATGTTGGTGATTGAATGAAACGCTTTTTAAAAAAGGCCTTAGATAGGAATTATTTCAGGGGAAATTGGCCATACCTCTTGGAAGGTATAGTTTGATTACTGATTGTTCTTATCGTACATTTTTGTACATTTAAGAGATACATACTGTGAATTTGACAAAATCTGTCAAAGTTGCAGTTAAGGGTAATAATTTGCTGGTGTGTTTAGAAATAAATCACAATATTGCTAGAACCTTCAAGTCATTGGACTGTGATGCTATGAATTTAAGTACCGATTGAAGGCTTTTTGAAATAGTATTAAAGAAAGGAATGAGGCCGAAATTGCATTTTTGATAAATTTTGCATATTTATTAATAAGCTTGAATTTGAGCGTTTTTAATGACTAAATCAGTTCAAATATTTCACATAAAATATTTGAATCGACTGAAGTAGACACTTTAGTGTTTAAAAAGTGTCTAAAATCTTTCATCAGATGAACCTGAAGTTGGAGGTCAAAATCGGCCCTTACCGGACCTACTCATATACTTGTTTAAAAGAAAAAAGAAAATGAGCCAGTATTTGTATAACAACGGTATAAGTTTTGACAGGCACTATCTACTGGAATTCTCTTTGATGACAGGTAATCTCTATTGTTGACAGGTACTCTGTTTTTGAAATATTTTATCACTAAATATTTATCACGGATCAAGGGCCTGTGTTTTAAAAAGTTATTACCTGGCCAAGATAGGGAGTCTTTATTTTATGGATTCATTATTTTTCATGACTTTTGATCTTGGGTGGGGCTTTAATTCTCTTATTATATATTTCTATAAATTAGGGTATGTGTGAGTGTATGCGAGTGGGAGAGAAAGGCTTTTTATTTTTACTCTATGTGATCACATGCTTGTTATGAGCCCTATATATATGATTAGGAAATAAAATATCTTTATCTTTATATATTTAAGGACCCCTTTATTCTCTTGTTTTAGATATAGGAAGATGTGGTGTGAGTGCCAATGAGACAACTCTCCATACAAATAACAATTTAAAAAGTAAACCATTATAGGTTAAAGTACGGCCTTCAACTTTAGTTTTAGCCCTTTTATCAAATTGTTTTAGGATCATTTTGCTCTCTTCTACGAACCCTACTTAGTCCCCATTTAATATTCCAATAGGTACACTGAACGTGAACGCCCCTTCCCACACACATTTTACCAACATTGTATAAATCCCATGGTCTGGTTACAAATATGTCATATATGATAAGGTTATGTAACAAATGACTGTCATTTTGCTTTAGGTTAAATACATAAATAATGTTGTTTTAACATTCCATTTGCTGTTTCGATTTATTAAGAGTTAAAATCAGAACGTTCAACTCTACTGAAGTACAAATAGGTTATGTCACCTTGGTTAAATACCTGAATATTCAGTCTAGTCTGACATTTATTAAAATACATATTTAAAATGTTAGATATACACTGTAATGGGTGTGTTTAACGTGCAACAAAGCATTAATTACCTGAATTTAAAGTAGATGTTAGCTTGAAATTTAGAATAAAAAATGATAAAATATGAAATACTTTAAAATTTGTATAATGTAAACTTAAAAATCAAAATTTAACTAAGGGAGATGTCACAAACGGAGGACACATATCTTTTCTTTTGTTTTTACGTTTTCAATCTTATAAAAAAGAAGATGTGGTATGATTGCCAATGAGACAACTGTCCACAAAAGACCAAAATGACACAGACATTAACAATTATAGGTCACGGTACGGCCTTCAACAATGAGCAAAGCCCATACCGCATAGTCAGCTATAAAAGGCCCCGATAAGACAATGTAAAACAATTCAAACGAGAAAACTAACGGCCTTATTTATGTAAAAAAAAATGAAAGAAAAAAACAAATATGTAACACATAAACAAACGACAACCACTGAATTACAGGCTCCTGACTTGGGACAGGCACATACATAAATAATGTGGCGGGTTAAACATGTTAGCGGGATCCCAACTCTCCCTCTAACCTGGGACAGTGGTATAACAGTACAACATAAGAACGAACTATAAAAATCAGTTAAAAAAGGCTTAACTCATCAGATGGACAAACATACAAGTGGACGTGGCCGGGTACTTATACATCCCGACACAAAAAGACACAATGAACGGATCTGAGAGTACTCGCAGTTATTTGACAGCTAGTTAATTTGTTATCTTATAAAAAGTCTGTCATTTACTAGGGACAAGGTACGATAAGGCCTGTTTTGGCCCCCCTATTTTCCTATTTTTGAAATTCTGTTTTGGAAAGCTACATTTTATGTTAAAACATTCCCTGATGTTTGAAGTTTGTTTGGATGAACTTCAAAACCACGAATTTTTGCAGCTATGTGATGTTATTACTCAAATATTGTAATTATTATTCATTTTGCAGGTGATTTTACAACAAATTGTTAAATTTTTAGTGCCTGCGCCAACCTGACCCAGGATTTTTTTATTCGAATGTCATGATAACTGTTTTTGCTGTCTAAATCGCAATATTTTTTTCTGGGTCAAGTAGGCGCACGCTATTGAATTTAAGGAAACAATGGCCAAAAATCGTTATTTTTCCTTCTTTTTGCGTTTTTGATGCCCTTTTACCCCCTAAACCAACCCATTTTCTGAAATTAATGGTTTTGAAGTTCATACAAACAAACTTCAAACCTAAGGGAATATTTTAACGTGATAAGTTGCTTTCCAATGCAAAATTTAGAAAATGAGAAAAAAGGGGGGCCACTAACGGGCCTCATCGTACCTAGTCCTTTAGCTTTGAATGTAAAATGGCTGTTACGTTTTTCAAAAGTAGAAAGGCTTTTCGCGTTGAATATTTAATGTTGGTTTATATACATTTTATTTCTTTTCGATAAAGGAGAAATATAAACAGAGAATATCAAACATTGAATGCAACATTTATATTAATTATCTTAAAATAGATTCCTGCTCTTAACTTCTACTGTTAAAAGACATGACCTGGAGGATGGAAACAGACCCGGCGGTTATATGGAAAACCAACAATCGGTTTTGCATTTCCTAAATGATGTGAAAAAAAATCATCATCATTTGAGTGAACAAAAATTAAGACAGTATTTGAACTCAGTGGTAATTCACAGACTTATATATAGTAAGTTTCTTTTTTTTTGATTTTTTGTTGGTTTTTTTTTTTTTGGAGATGGGTATTATGTGTGATCCATCGAGGATAAAGGGATCTCGGTTGTAAAAAAAAAATAGAGCATTGTACTGAAACATACATTTATCGTCTATAATTTGTGTACCACCCTGCTAGATCCCCTAGATGTTTCCATGATAATATTTTTATCAAACAAAAGACAGTCAGTCAGTCATGTAACCCGTAGAATGTAAACATTAACTGTAAATACTTTATGGTCAACAAGCACGTCAAGTATCAAATTCTCACCGATTAAAAACAATTTCGTTGTAATATATACATGTAATATTATAAATTCATCATTTTGCCATTGTTTACTCTTTCATATAAAATTATTGATAAACAACTTAAGTACTTACTCTCCCATGGCTGTCGACTTTTCTTGTTCACTTTTTTTATCCTTTTTTATCCTTTTTAATGAATGAAACTTTCTTTTCTAAAGTTTTACACTTTTCATATATCCTCCATCTTTTTTCCAATGTTCATCAACAGGTGAGGTATGACAAATGTGTACAGAATACAGGTAGAAAATATACGATTTGAACATAAAATCAATGACGGCCGTAGGTGGTATATAGCCTTTCCCTTTGACAACTTATAAGGTGACAGTATGTTATCGTGATGACGGGGTCTTAGATTAGATAGATTGTCTTCATACTACCTACAGTAGGTATAACAGTTTTACTTATCTATAAAGTATAACAGTTTTACTTACGGATTATTGGGGCATTGTTTAGGCAATTGTCTAAAATACTTATCAATATATTCTAAATTAACAAAGATTATGTAATTACAAATTACTGGAGATTAACATTTATCTATAATACGGATTACTGGTACATATTGTTTTAGGCCATTGTCTAAATAAATATTTATTCTATACACCTTAATTTACGAAGATTGTGTAAAAACTATGAAATCACAAATCATTGAAACAATAGGTTGAGATCAAATTTTTTTTCAGACGGATTATATTGGTATATTTAACGTTGGAGTACATGAGTACCCATTGAACCCCTCTGTTTTTAATGACATTCGATTTGAAACTGCATGCAGATTATTTTTATCCACTTTTTATGAAGACATCTCTTTTGATTTTCATTTGAACTACAAAAATATAAATTAAAAATGACGTTTTTTTTTGTAAAATCATGGAAATTAATAAACATGATTTATTTTCAACGAATTTTTACACAAATTAATTGCATGTATTCCAAATCTTTTAAAATAATCCGCATGCGGTTATCTTTTGATACAAAAAAGATGAAAGTCTTGTCAAAAACTAGAAATGTCCGTATAACAATAAATTTTAAGTGTTTCGATCCCACAAAAATATGAAGCTTAATATTTTATTACACATTTGAATTAGCCAGTTGATAATTGCTAGCATGTACATTTTTATAAAATCAACCACCGTGGGATCAATACTGTAGCGTATGCCCCGACATTAATTAAGTGTTATTTACCTTTGTCCGTCCGTCTGTACGTATGTCCTAAAATTGGTTTCCTTTCTCTATAACTTTAGTTTCACTCAACCAAATGTTACTAAACGTACACATAATGCTTATTACCAAAAATCACAGACCAAAGTTAGAATGTTATTAAACGTACACATCATGCTGATTACCACAAATCACAGACCAAGTTAAAATATGTAGTCACTTTGGGCGCATTTCATTTGCGCCGATTTTTGAAAATTATAATCTTTCATTTGCGCCACAAGGTAATATTTCATTTGCGCCAAAAAATAAAAACTTAATTTGCACCATTTTACAGGTAATTCAGGTAAGCAATAGTGGATAAATATGCATTGCTCTAAAAGGTTTGTCTCTACAGTATTACTCTGGATAATGGGGTGAGTTCAATGCCACAATCATTTCTGAAGCCGAGAGTCACTAAGTTTATAATTGGGGTGAGTTCAATGCCACACTCATTTCAGAAGCTGAGAGTCACTAAGGTTTATAAATATATAAAGTGTTCACATGTTCGAGGTGTCAATATGGACATTTTCGATTTAGACATACAACAGGAGAATAATTTAAAAGTGTGTAATATTAAATATATATGTTTTATACTATTTACCTGTAATATTGGCGCAATTAAAAGGTTTTATTTTGGCGCAAATGAAATATTGTTTGTGGCGCAAATGAAAGATTTTTTTGGCGCAAATTAAATACCAATTGGCGCAAAAGCAAAGCACCGGTCACTTTGACCGTTCTCGATTTATGCCTCTTAAGACACCATTTCTTTCCTAAAAACAAAACTCTTTGTGAATTGAAATTGAAAACAAAAGCAACACATTTGATAAATAGTTTCTTTCGGTAAATTACATCAGTTGAAATATGCTTAACATGGTTTAATGATATATTAGATTAGTTTTTAAACATAAAAATATATATAAATAGGAAGATTTGGTATGCATGTCATTGAGACAATTCTCAAATCAAGCAAAGTACAGCATTAAACACGAAGCCTTAGCTCCCAAACGAATAGCAAGTTATAAAGGGCCCAAAAATTAATACTATTTGTGTAAAAGAATTTAAAAGGTTGAGTTCAATAATATATATGTAACAACTAGTCTATAGCTTCACGTTCAATAGTCAAAATCTACGTAGCACTACGTAGCCGCTACGATATTGAACTCAACACAGGAAACCAAAATCTCTATTGAACGTGTATCTAGCCTATCTTTTACATAGATATTGATAGCAGCTAGGCTAGCTACTCTTTCGATCGTCATAAATCTACGTAGTACTACATAGCCGCTACATCCCGATGTACACGGTAAAATACCAAGCCTCAAGTTAATCATCTGTACATTTTACAGAGTTACCCTCTTTGAATGGATAGGAATATATAACTTTAATTATCTTTTCGTAGAACCTGTCGCAATTTTTGGTCCTAAATGCTCTTCAAAATTATTCATATCTTATTCGTACTTTATTTGGCCTGTTTATTATTTTTTTACTTGAGCGTCATTGGTGAATCTCTCGAAAACGAACAGCTTTTCTGGCGTACCCACATTGTACAGAATCCTGGCCTATATGTAATGAGTTTATTTGATCGGTTTTTCTAATCCAATGTCTCCTGCCGTGATTTTATTTTGCACATAGCAATATAATACATGTACAATACAAATAATTCCGTCGATAGAGTCTTCAAGATGATTTACGTCAAGATAAAGAAATTCAGATATATATATATTAATTTTAAATATCTTCTGTATTTGTTTCAAAGTTCAAGGTACGAGGTCGCCTCAATGGTTACAATCTCGCGTAAGCGGGTTCGGTTTGAGTGCGAGGAATTTTAATAAAATTAACTGTACCAATTTTCTGGCACCAGATGCGCATTTCGACAATACATGTCTCTTCAGTGATGCTCGTGGCCAAAATATTTGAAATTCAAAGCTTATATAAAAGATGAAGAGCTATAATCCAAAATGTTTCTAGTTTACGTGTCCCTATTGAAGGTAAATCTAGAAAAACGCTTCGACTTATACATTTTATATAGTACTACTAAGAACAATTTGATAACAATTATTTTACAACAAAAGTACTCGAGAAATGGTGGAAATACAACACTATAAAATATTTGTATCTGAACTAACTTGTAATCCTGCGCTATTTGAATACGCCAATGTAAATGTGGAGATACAACTCTAGAAAATATTTGTATCTGAACTAACTTGTAATCCGGCACCGGGTGAAAACACCAATGGAAATGTGGAGATACAACGCTATAAAACATTTGTATCTGAACTAACTTGTAATCCGGCACCGGTTGAATGCGCCAATGGAAATGTGGAGATATACCACTATAAAATATTTGTATCTGAACTAACTTGTAATCCGGCACCGAGTGAATACAACAATGGAAATGTGTGGATACAACGCCATAAAATATTTGTATCTGAACTAACTTGTAATCCGGCACCGGTTGAATACACAATGAAAATGTGGAGATACAACGCTATAAAATATTTGTATCTGAACTAACTTGTAATCCGGCACCAAGTGAATACGCCAATGGAAATGTGTAGATACAACGTTAAAGAATATTTGTATCTGAACTAACTTGTGATCCGGCACCGAGTGAATACACCAATGGAAATGTGGAGATACAACGCTATAAAATATTTGTATCTGAACTAACTTGTAATCCGGCACCGGTTGAATACACCAATGGAAATGTGGAGATACAACGCTATAAAATATTTGTAATTGAACTAACTTGTAATCCGGCACCGAGTGAATACACCAATGGAAATGTGCAGATACAACGCTATAAAATATTTGTATATGAACTAACTTGTAATCCGGCACCGGGCGAATACTCCAATTTAAATGTGGAGATACGTATACACCACTATAAAATATGGGTATCTGAACTAACTTGTAATCCGGCACCAGTTGAATACGCCAATGGAAATGTGGAGATACACCACAATAACATATGGGTATCTGAACTAACTTGTAATCCGGCACTGGGTGAATACACCAATGGAAATGTGGAGATACAACACTATACAATATTTGTATCTGAACTAACTTGTAATCCGGCACCGGGTGAATACACCAATGGAAATGTGGAGATACAACACTATAAAATATTTGTATCTGAACTAACTTGTAATCCGACACCGGTTGAATACGCCAATGGAAATGTGGAGATACACCACTATAAAAAATGGGTATCTTAACTAACTTGTAATCCGACACCGGATGAATACGCCAATGTAAATGTGGAGATACACCACTATGAAATATTTGTATCTGAACTAACTTGTAATCCGGCACCGGGTGAATACACCAATGGAAATGTGGAGATACAACACTATACAATATTTGTATCTGAACTAACTTGTAATCCGGCACCGGGTGAATACACCAATGGAAATGTGGAGATACAACACTATAAAATATTTGTATCTGAACTAACTTGTAATCCAGCACCAGTTGAATACGCCAATGTAAATGTGGAGATACACCACTATAAAATATTTGTAATTGAACTAACTTGTAATCCGACACCGGTTGAATACGCCAATGTAAATGTGGAGATACACCACTATGAAATATTTGTATCTGAACTAACTTGTAATCCGGCACCGAGTGAATACACCAATGGAAATGTGTAGATACAACACTATAAAACATTTGTAATTGAACTAACTTGTAATCCGGCACCGAGTGAATACACCAATGGAATTGTGGAGATACAACACTATAAAACATTTGTAATTGAACTAACTTGTAATTCGGCACCAGATGAATACATCAATGAAAATGTGTAGATACACCACTATAAAATATTTGTATCTGAACTAACTTGTAATCCAGCACCAGTTGAATACGCCAATGTAAATGTGGAGATACACCACTATAAAATATTTGTATCTGAACTAACTTGTAATCCGGCACCGAGTGAATACGCCAATGTAAATGTGGAGATACACCACTATAAAATATTTGTAATTGAACTAACTTGTAATCCAGCACCATTTGAATACGCCAATGGAAATGTGGAGATACAACACTATAAAATATTTGTAATTGAACTAACTTGTAATCCAGCACCATTTGAATACGCCAATGGAAATGTGGAGATACAACACTATAAAATATTTGTAATTGAACTAACTTGTAATCCGGCACCAGTTGAATACGCCAATGTAATGAGTTTGACTGTCCCTTTGGTATCTTTCGTCCCTCTTCTCTTGAATTGATGAGGATATATTTTCAACCTGATTAAAATACAGACTCATTTACAGTTCAATTATAAAAAAGAAGATGTGGTATGATTACCAATGAGACAACTATTCACAAAAGATCCAAATGACACAAACATTAACAACTAAAGGTCACCGTACGACCTTTAACAATGAGCAAAGCCCATACCGCATAGTCAGCTATAAAAGGCCCTGATAAGACAATGTAAAACAATTTAAACGAGAAAACTAACGGCCTTATTTATGAAAAAAAAATGAACGAAAAACAAATATGTAACACATAAACAAACGACAACCACTGAATTACAGGCTCCTGACTTGGGACAGGCACATACATAAATAATGTGGCACAAGCTTTGCTTACGAGGATCTGAAAACACTGCGTTTTATTTTCTGTTCTGGTAATTATCACACCAGCCAATGCAATGTTAGCCTTCAAATTTTTACAGGTGTGTATTAATCCGACAAAACTAGAGGATACCGACAGGACTTTACAACAAACCGTAGAACGAAACGTATTTCACAGAGGATCTGTATTTAATCGGATTGATGTGTTTGACATCCGTATTGTCGATCTTAAGTTACAAAAAATGTAATAACAAAACAATGCACAACTCAATTAATTCTGTTTGCACATGTATACATGTACATATCAACTGCGGGAGATTTACAGGTTTCAAACTCATCATTCTGTCAAAATAATCGCAACTAGTTTACAAAATATAAAAAAATATAAAAATAGGGAGATGTGGTATGCCAATGAGATAACTATCCAGAAGAGACCAAATTAAACCGATATCATTAACTAAATGTCACTGTACGAATTCAACAATGAGTAGAACCCACACACAACAAAGTGGTATCAGTTTGTTTTCATTCCTTTGATTTGTTTTTGCTTTTAATTTTATAAACGATTTTTTTATTTTCACTTTGAGTTTGGAATATTTTTGTTATTTTACTTTGTTCAGTTAGATTTCTGCCACACACACTTCATGTATGTACGAAAACAAAATGACTGACGAAAACAAAATGAACTGACAGGTACAACATCTATGAAGCTTGTTACTTACTATTAGATTTCTGCCACAAACACTTCATGTATGAATATATGTACGAAAACAAAATGAGGTCTGGAAACAGGAAGTAGGAAACTTGAGTAGAATACTGCTTTGATGAATAGTTGCTGATGCATTAGGTCAAACATTTGCGGATTGACGTCGGATTAGCTTCTGATACGATGCGGCGACATTCGTGGCAATCTGTAGTGGTCCGTGGATTTCCTCATCGTACCCTTAGGCATATTGCTATATGTATCATTATTCTGCATTGATTAGAGGTATAGGAGAGGGTTGAGATCTCACAAAACATGTTTAACCCCACCGCATTTTTTGCGTTTGTCGCAAGTCAGGAGCATCTTGCCTTTGTTAGTCTTGCGGGTTTTTTTTAAACTTTAGCTCAGTCATATGTTTTGGTATTTATAGTTATCAAAGGTAACTGGATTATAATTTAGTACGCCAGAAGCGCGCTTCATCTACATACGACTCATCAGTGACGGTTAAAAAACAAGGTATTTATAAAGCCAATCAAGTACAAAGATGAAAAGCATTGATGATCCAAAAATCCAAAAAGTTGTGCAAAATACGTCTAAGGTAATCTATACCTGGGATAAGAATATCCTTATTTTTTCGAAAAATTCAAAGTTTTGTAAACAGGAAATTTAAAAAAAAAAGTACCACATTATTGATATTCATGTCAACACCGAAGTGTTGACTACTGGGCTGGTGATACCCCTTCGGACGGAACGTCCACCAGCAGTCTCATTGACCCAGTGGTGTAAATAGTTATCAAAGGTACCAGGATTATAACTTATACAAAAGAAAATGTGGTATGATTGCCAATGAGACAACTGTCCACAAGATACCAAAATGACACAGATATTTAAAACAACTATAGGTCACTGTACGGCCTTCAACAATGAGCAAATTCCATACAGAATAGTCAGCTATAAAAGGCCCCGATAAGACAATGTTAAACAATTCAAACAAGAAAACTAACGGCCTTATTAATATACACATGGAAAAAAGAATTGCAACACCAAATTCAAATTCAAATTAAAAAAAAAAAAAAAAAAAAAAATTGTTAAATAATTTGTTGAAATAGAACTAGTTAAACATTATTTAAATATCACATGCGTTTAATCAATAACTATCGACTCTATCAGTTTTTATCTGCACATGCAGCTACTGTACTCGTAAACACTTAAACAGATATTTTCATCCTCCTTGTTTTCAACACTTAAAATAACCAAGTTTATTAATTTATGTTATTGACACCTTGCTATTGGTCATCCACAACTCATAACTGCAGCAAGATGGCAAATATCCAGCATGAGGGAAGCAGGTATGACGCTGTGATCATTGCACGTATTTTTGGTCATCACCATTCCACTATAAGTCGTTTTGAGAATACAAATCAGGCATGAAACGATGTTAAAGACCTTCCGAGGTCCAAAAGACCCCCTATAACTTTTCTACAGGAAAATAAAGCATGATGAAGGTTGGTCAGAAGGAAACCCATTGCAAACATAACAATCCTAAAAAGAGAATGATGACCATACAGGAGCCTTTAAACAAGAACTGTTCGAGATCGGCTCATCGCTACTGGTTATCGCGCGATAATACCATTTTAGGGACCTTTGACTACGAACAGACACACAGATACCTGTATCCAATATAGTGCAGAGCTCGCCAAAGTTGTAAATTAGCGTCGTGGAGGTAGAACTAGTGTTCCAATGAAATTCGGTTCATCTTCCTTGGCCCAATCGTAGCCCGAATTTGAACCATATCGAGCATATTTGGGACACTTTTGGGCATTAAGTGCATGAAAGGACACCCCAGTTCAAACACATCATGAAATAAATAATAGCCTTCGTCAAGATCGGTTTCTCCTAGCTAAGAAACAAATTAGTCGACTTATGGCAGGAATCAGAAGACGTTAACATGCGGTTATAAGTTTTAAAGGAGACTGCGCACAAAGTACTAATTCTTTGGCGTATAACGATCAACCATGATGTGAACAATCATCTAAAGATTAATTTTGAAATGTCTGACATTATAAAGTTTGACTACAGTAAAAGTTTTAAAATGCAATTTCTTTGGACAAAAAACACATCATTTTGTTATAAAAAATTTGGTTAGATAAAACTTTTTTTTTCATACATTTTTTGATCGTTATAAAGCCAATGTTATCATTAACTACGTTTTAATATTATTTTGAACATATTTTATCATATTCCATCATAAAATCAAGGTGTTGCAATACTTTTTTTCCATATGTATATAAAAAAAAATGAACGAAAAACAAATATGTAACATGAACAAACGACAACCACTGAAAAACAGGCTCCTGACTTGGAACATGCAAATACATAAATAATGTGGCGGTGTTAAACATGTTAGCGGGATCCCAACCCTCCCCATAACCTGAGACAGTGGTATAGCAGTACAACATAAGAACGAACTATAAAAATCTGTTGAAAAAGGCTTACCTCATCAGATGGACAAAAATACAAGTGAACGTGGCCGGGTATTTATACATCCCGACACAAAAAGATACAACAAACAGATCTGAGAGTACTCGCAGTTATCTGACAGCCAGTTCAAAGCCACTAACAACTAATAAAAGAATCATGCATCTAGGACTAAATTGTTAATCCGTACACATCACGTTTCGTCTACATAAGACAAATCAGTGACGCTCATATCAAATTATGTATAAAGCCAAACAAGTACAAAGTTGAAGAGCATTGAGGATACAAAAAATCCAAAAAGTTGTGCCAAATGAAATACGTCTAAGGCAATATATGCCTGGGATAAGAATATCCTTAGTTTTTCGAAAAATTCAACGTTTTGTAAACAGAAAATTTATAGAAATTACAACATTATTGATATTCATATCAACACCGAGGTGTTGACTACTAGGCTGGTGATACCTTCGGAGACGTCCATTTTAATTGAATTCAAACATTTTTTTTAGGGGCCAGATGAGGACAACTTCCGTGTGCATTTGGTGACCTTTTGCTGTTGGCTGCTCTTTTGTCGGATTGTTGTCTCTTTGATATATTCCCCATTTCAATTCTCAATCTTACATATAGAAGTAAAGTTTTATGACGGTTTCAAGAATAAAAAAAGCTTATATTCCACAACGGTTTGTGTTTTAAATCCACGACATTTCTAAACACAACAAACAATGTTACAACCAACTCCCACAATTGTCTGCATCAGTTACTTTATTTCCATATTACATCTATACACTAAAGATTTTCAAACTGTTCCCTTCGTCAAATGTCACTGCTAGTTCTTTAGTCTTATCATTGAAATTGATATGTGTTGGGTTGGTGATCTCATCCTTATGGAACGTAGAACGTTGTTTGGTCGTGAGATCTATTCTAAAGACGGTGTTTCTTTCCTTCTCCATGAGGAATATCAAATTATCTCCTGCTGCAATTCTACAGCTTTTTCTCAGATCTAAGCTGGTGTAGCATGTTTGAGTAGAATTAGCAAACGTTGTGCATTTGATTTCGTGTAAGTTACTTAACGTACAGTATATCTTATTATCAAATACATCTAGATCATAAACATCCTCTTTAAATTCTACCCTTTTCACACTTTTTCCATTGTAATCTATCCAAGAAACCCAAGTATAATTACAAAATACCAGAATCTGACTTTCGATACAAGTTATCCAGTTGCAGGATACTGGCCATGGTGATGAACAACCAGTATACTTGATTACTTTAAGTGTACGATAAATATCCTCTAATTCAAGGTCAATAACATGAACACTATCATTTTGAACAATCAGTATGTTGTTTCGATCGAACCAGCAAATAGTATCTTTACATATATTATTGTATTTACGGTCAAGTTGGAAAGCGTGTGACTTGCAATCCTTCAGGTTAATGATTCGCAAGTATATAGTTATAGTAGTAAAAGGACTAGGATGCTCCTCACGAACTGATTGTTTTTCGATAATTCCAACCTTGTTGTCTTCGCTAAAGCAGCATGCATAAAATTTCGAAGACTTCTCTGCGTGATAAATTCCTGTTTTTTTTAGACTTTGTTGTTCATCTAAATCCACGCGTAATTGTGACTGCCTGGTCTTACTCCCACTATTTTGGATTTTTAACGACGTCGTTTGAGCATCCAGAAAAAATTCAGTCAACATTGCGTCAATTTTTTCAATGAAATTCTCAGGAATAAACTGTAACAACATATTGCTCATATCCTTCTCTAAAAACTCGAGATTTTTCTCATCTGACAAATGACTGGTATCGAGACGTTTCACGAGATGGAATAAGTTTACTTCGCTCTCTTCTAGTTCTGCTTTTTCAATATCTTGCAGGTAAGTTTTGGTTGTTTGTGCTAGGGACTTCAAATGTTCTGTGTTGCTTGATACTTTTTCACCGCCTTGGTTGTAATGGTTATCTATATTTTTCTCCAGTCGATTCAAACGGGCTTCAATGACTGAACGTAGTTGTTTTAGTCTTTCCTGTTGCTGCTCCTTATACTGGCCTATCTTGCTGGACAGCTCATGGTATTCCTCCTTCACTTTTTCTATGGTATCTTTCTGGTTGTGTATTCGTTGTTTCAGGTCATGTTTAGCTGCGCTATCCTTTATTCCTTTGGCAGCTTTCTCTATATGGTTGATATCACACTCTTTGTGTGATTCAGATATACAGACATGACAAACAATTTTATCGTGAATGACACAAAAAAAGATTAATGTCTGTCCAGTATGTTCTCTGCAAATCTTGGTTATGGTTTTTGGGCTTATATCAATGACGTCATGAGGTACAGCAAATCTCCTATGAGCTTTATCACAAGGTCGACAAACTGGTTCCTCACAATCATTACACCACGAGACAGCAATCTCTTCTTCATTAACTCTGAGACAACCGGCACAAATCTTGTTATCTGCCATTACTGAAAATGAAATCTACAGATTTAGTTTCATGAGGTTTGTTTAAGGTATAATTCAACACTACTGGGTATATCATGTCTTTTGTTTTTTTAGGTGTAGGAAGACGGAGTGGTCGGAGAGTACCCTGGACCTTTGACATGAATCGCTTTTGGTCCTAGGAATAAGATTAACCATAAATATACCAAGACAGTATATTTACGGAGGCAGGAAATGATCAGAAAGGAACAGTGATTTCAAAATTTATAGAGCCGTATTATCTTATAATATTAATTTAATAAAGGATAACAACGTTACACTCATGTAGTGGGGATATGTTGAAGTAATAGATGAAGGTGTAGGGCGTTTCTGATACTATCAGATGATGACTCAGCTTTTTTTTCCGTTTTGGAACCCACGAATGACAGTGTTCTTCCAACCCCTGTAGGCATGGTGGGAAAAGAATATTTGTGATAAATGCGAGAAGGCGGTGGTATTAGCATAGAAGCATTTATCGTGCATGTTAATCGACGGTTGTTTCTGGAATATACATACTGAAAATTACACCCAACAGTGTTAGGATTAGATTTTTCTGCTGACAAATTTTTGTCCGTCCCCTAGCGGGATTTGAACTCTTATCTTTATACACAACAGCATCAGTCGCGTAGCCTTCTGTTCAGCGCTCTAGACCACTCGACCACATCTGCTTTATAAAACATATAATGTATATAGACATGTATATCTTTGGTTTTATAGTAGAAACGACAGAATAAAGGGTTCTATCTAAGACACAAACTTGATATATGCACAGCAGAAAACATTAACAGCAAAGAAACAGCGCCGCTTAAAGTGGTGTGATCTTACATTCGAGCTTTTAATATTTATCATAAATATTTTAAACAATCAATTTGCTTAAGTTAAAACATCTTACCTTGTTCATTAACCAACAATACAAATATCGATTAAAAGAACCTCACTACAGGTAAAATACATAACACGTCGATATGTGTGCATTTTATTGAAATGCTTTTAAATGACTCCACAAAGTCAATCGTCAATGATTTGATTGTTTTAATTGAAAAGGTTCAATTTTCAGCGAATAAGATATGCAAGTGACAAATCAAAAACAGCGTTGCAAATGTTTTTTTTTTCTGAAATTGTGAAGAATGGAATTTACACCCCAGTTCAATTGTTATTCTTTATAGTTTCTATTTCTAAAACAACTGTAAATTGAATAAATCTATTGTTTTTACAAGAAGACCAATGGATTTTGACCTCTTGTTCTAACGAGCGGGGTTTCTGGAAACACCTCTATTTACAACCAGAAAACACAGTTTATTGTTTTTTTTTAAAAAATTCCTTCACTGACTTGAAAGAAACATCAAACACAAAACAAAAGAATTAGGAAACATACAGTTATACATCTGGCTTGGATAGTGCGACCTGGCTTCAATAAAATAAAGACCATACTATATCCTTAGCAAGCCAACATTCCATTGCAACTATTAATATATTCGAAGAACATAAAACAATTCAAATACCTAATCAGCAATATCTAAATTCAATAACCAAATGGAATGCTGGAGCTTCAAACCCGCTTACTGAAGACCACGTCAATCAAGATAAAGATTTACATTTAATAAATACAATAAATAATCCAAACAATTTCAGGAAATCCAAGATATGAATGCCTCCCTCAAAGTACGATCGCCACTTCTCAACCCTCACTCAAAGGCAAATAAAAAATAAAAAGAACTAATGATCAACCGCGCAGGCAGTATAGCGTTTTAAATGCAACGATTTCAAGCATAAGAAACAACTAACATCCAAAAGTAAACTTCCTGTTGTTTGCAAAGATCTTTGATAAAACACGAGTTCAAAGTAAACTCCAACAATAATTACTGCAACTTTAAATACATGTTTTGAAGATTTTAAAACATTTTCCCTCACCATACGTCACTGCGAATTGTTTTGTCTTTCTATCTTATGAACTTATCATTATTTACCTGGGAAGGGGGCTGGTCATTTTAAAATCAAACATATAAAATTTCTTGATCCCCATAATATTGCACTATTTTTATTTGATCCCCCAGTTAAAACATTACATTCATTACACCACATGACAGCAATCTCTTCTTCCGTATTCCTGAGACAAACGGCACAAATCTCGTTATCTGTCCCGACTGCAAATAAAATAGTTAGTCATTTCATGTAGGTTGATTGATTACTTGGTGTTTAACGACAATTTCAGCACTATAGGCTATTTCATGACACGCAGTTTCAGTAAATTGAGGAAGCCGGGTGGTCGGAGAGAACCACACACCTTCGGCATAAGTCGCTTTTAGATATAGGAATGAAATAAAACCATTACATTATTAAATACTAAATTCAAAGAAACAAGAAAAGATCAGACGAATGGAACTTTGATAACACAAAGGAGTAGGTCCGGTAAGGACCGATTTTGGCCTCAAATTACAAGTTCATCTGACGAAAGATTTTGACCACTTTTTAAACACTTAAGTGTCTATTTCATTTGAATCAATTCGTTTTTGTGAAAGATTTTAACTGATTAAGTCATCAAAAACGATCCGATTTAAGCTCAAATATGAAAAATCTACCAAATATGCCAAAAAATGTCACTTTTCAGATGGTTTTTGTCAAAAATGAAAGTGGCCGCATCCGTGTTATCCTCAACCTTTATATATGTTATGTATTATCATAAAATACAACTTACATTTCAATATTAAGGATGAACACGAATGCGGCCACTTTCGTTTTACACGAAAACCGTCTAAAAATTAACTAAAATGCTAGAATTGAGTAGATTTCAGTAATTTAGCATGACTTAATGGTGATAGTACCCGATATATGTGCATTGTATTGTCAAAAATAGCCCATATTTATGTAGAAGCATTCTACTGTCCAACGAATAACTAAAAGTTAACATTTTAACAATTTTGTAAAACTGATATATTTTGAGGCCAAAAAGGGGTCTTACTGGACCTACTCCTTTATAGAACTTATTGTCAGTGACTTGATATTGGGAAACAATATTACACTTGGTAGAAGGGGAACTGTTGCAGTAATGGATGGAGGTGTAGTGGGTTTATGTTATACTATCAGCTGATGAATCAGTTTTTGTCTCAAAAATTTGAAACCCTCGAATGACAGTGCAGTTCCAACCCCTGATGGGCATGATGGGAAAAGGAATGTGTGCAGGGAAGTCGCTGGTATCTGCATGGAAGCATAAGCCGTGCAAGTTTGTGTTTGGTATATTTTAATAGAAAAGAAAACGATTAGGAGTATCATTCATGAAACAAAATCAGTATATACACATCGAAAAACACTTAAAGCGAAGGAACAGCGCTTCATGGCCATTTTCCCCGCTGTCTAACATTTGAGGTCTAATATTTATCATAAATATAAGACAATAACCCAGCTGGCTAAACTTTTAAACATCATACCTTTTACTAACTTAGTTACCAACTTACAAATATCAATAAAAGGAACCTCACTCCAGGTAAAATACATCATGCATAACACGTCCATATGTGTAAATCATAATAATGCAGATATTATTGAATGTATTTAAATTACTTAATAATGTCGATCTTTAATTGGTTGATTATTTTGATTCTCTTTCAGTCACCAGTTAATAAGATAAAGAAGTAGCAAAAACACAACACAATACTGGTATTTTTTTTTCGAAATTGTGCATAATTCAATAGATGGTTAAAAGCCTAGCACTAAAAGGGAGCTAACACTGATAATTCATTTATGTTTTCAGAATTGTTTTCAAGCCATATAAAAAAGAAGATGTGGTATGATTGCCAACGAGACAACTGTCCACAAGAGACCAAAATGACAAATAATTGCTTTTCAGAAATGAAGGATGAACACAAAAAAAAAGAACAATTGAGATCTTTTTGTCAGATTAAAAGCTGTTATTTTAAAATAAAGGTATAGTATAAGTTATTTGCTGCCCTTTTAACACCTAGGTTTAGTAAAATCAAAAAGGGGTAAGGCAGAAGTCCAAATCTCCTATGGATACTTCTCAACCTCTATGGGCCGGAGGGGGTCAGTAGTGAACTGTATAATGAATTTATCGCACTCGAGACTTCTTCTGTCACGTGCCCTTACAAAGAACTATCCTTACAAAGAACTGTTCTTCCAAGTGTTCCCCGAAACCTCTTTTACAATTAGTAACATCAATTGTTATCAGCAATCAAAGCTGAGCTTCAAAGTCATTGTGAAACTGCCTTTTCTTAAGGTGGCTTGAATCAGATGTGAATACTATAAAAATCAAAAATTGTCATACAATCTAAAACTCTTTCATCTTGCATTAGCATTAAAAATTTGACTTCTCTACACTTTACCCACGTATTCCAGAATTGGAACTAAAAGACAATTTTGAAAGAAAGAGTTGATTTTGCTTTGTTTCATAAAAAATAATCGCTAACGTAGATACATGTATCTTGTCTTTTGGAGGGATAGATCGTACTTTGTTAAAACATCTCTTTGATTCCATTCATGTCCAGTGTATAAAGTAGACAATGTCGACACAATATTATACCATGTTGTCGATATCGTTTCATACTCTTGTCTGCATTGTTGACATTGACGGTATCGCGAAGTAGACAATGTTGACACGATATTGTACCACGTTGTCGATATTATAGGATTAAACATATTTTTTCTAGAGGTTATTGATGTGTAAACCGGGGCGGTTAACTCACAAACTGAATAAAAGTCCGATGGACTTTTATGTCAAGTTTGTGAGTTAGAGACCGGTTTACACATCAATAATCTCTAGAAAAAATTTGTTTAATCCTTATAATTCTTCAGCCAAACATACGCGATTATTAATTTACATTATTACTTTGATGGCTACTATATTTACCATCAGAAGCACAATGGCATGTCGTAACTAATGATTACGCCGCCATCTTGACTTTCTAAAAAAACTTTGGAAATGTTCGATAAATACAACAGAATCTAAAATGAACTAACACCTACCTCAAAAACTTCATTTTAATTAGATACCATCCGAATTTGAAGCATACAACTAACGAAATAGTCTTCCGTCTTAAAGTTTTCAATCGTATGACGTCGTGTTTTGCCATGACGTAAATTCGCCAAATCATTCGTGAAATTTCTCGGAATTTTATTTAAAATTTATTTTTATACATTTTCAAAGCTTTAGTGCATGTATTTTTCTTTTTTTTTTTGGTTATACATGTATTAGAATAGAAACAACTGTTATGCAATCGTTTTATAATCTCAACTTGCTGAAAATCCCAGTATCCCTGCACGAATGAGTACCGCGCATGAAGAAGAGATTACAAAAGTAGTTTCGGAAACATGGTTTATCGAAGTGTAAACCAAGAGAAAAATTCTACTTGACCAATCCAATTCAAGTATTTATAGATATGCAAATGATATAAGAATTATCTCTTTATATTCCTATCTACATCGTTGACATTTACGATATCGCGAAGTAAACAATGTCGACACAATATTTAATTTCATACTCTTGTCTACATTGTTGACATTTACGATAACGCAAGGTAGACAATGTTGACACGATATTGTACAACGTTGTCGATACCGTTTCATAATCTGGTCTACATCGCTGAAATTGACAATATCCCGAAGTAGACAATGTCGACACGATATTATACCATGTTGTCGATATCGTTTCATATTCTTGTCTACATCGCTAAAATTGACGATATCCCGAAGAAAACAATGTCGAAACAATATTTTATCATATACTTAGGCTAAATAACATATCATGATTTTTACTGTATGATAATAGCATAAAATTAACGTTAATTTCATATTTTTCGAATTGGTGCTTAGCGGGCTGATATGAAAAGTTTATCACATGCTACGAATGATATCACATGCCTTCCGTAACGTTATTGCATGGCATTCCGGTGATACTCGGCAAATTCCGGAAAATACACCTCAATGCTACGTTTTCAGTGAAAGACATTACAAAGTAGTGTATAAAACAATTATTTGGATACTGGAAAGTATATTGTGTAAAAGAAAAAAAGAAAAAGAAAAACAAGCTAACAAACAAACAAATTATAAAATAAATGCATTTTTAAAAGATTCAAACATGATTTAGAAAGTTACTTTAAAAAAGTAAACAAGGACTTTTCCAAACAATGTAACAGTTCATTGTGTATGTTTTTGCCGATTCGTCCATATTAAAATATTGTTCTTCTCTGTTGAGGCATATGATAGTAAGATTGCATATCGAATGTACTTAATTTGAGGTCCGACGTCATTGAACTTTTCACTCTTTGAACTTCTATCTGGGAACCACGTAAAAGGATCAACATGTGAATCTGTTATTTTTCTCCATTGTTGAAGCATATGATTAAAAGATCATAACATGTCATGCGGCTCTTGGGCTGATATTGAACCTAGGGCTGATAATACATGAGATATGAAAAATGCCATGTAATAATCTGATATTACAACGTTGTTGATATCGCTTCATACTCTAGTCCATCGTTGACATTGACAATGGTGCGAGCAGGTATAAAACCATGAATGAACGAAGTTGACAATTTCGGCGATATCGTGCACTGGTATAAAAATTGTCTGAAACTGACTTTATAAAGATATACTGGATTTCTTGATTGACAACATATTTGTAACGATTTGGGGATGTGTTTTCAACAGACTATCGGCATTCCCATGGGCGCAAAATGTGTCCTTCTTCTTGCCGATTAGTTCCGGAATCTTATGAGTACAGGAATTTCTAATGAAGAAAGAAAAGAAGTTAGCAGTATCATTTAACTGACCTTTCCGCTAAAGATATAGATGATAGTCTATCACTAAATAATTCAACATTTGATGAACGCATCTATCTAATGAACTAGAGATAAAGGACACAACAGATAAAGTTAAGTCTGCCTCATATCTTTACTTACATATAAAAATTGGTAATGAGAAACATTAAATTGGAAAAAAAACTTTACGTCTTTTGACGTAACTCATGGAGAAGGCTTACATAGACGTTGTACGTTGCCTAATCTCCTCCAAAATTATTTAAATAACATACTGTTATAACATTAAACTTTACAACAAAAGAGATGATTTCATTTTCCTAATTGTGGACTTTCCATTTCTACATGTATGTAGCAACATTCCAGTAGCGCCTACATACGGAGTATATATCTCACAATTGATACGATATTCCCGTGCTTGATGTTCTATCATGTTGTTTTTGAAAGAGGGTTGCTGCTCACAACAAATTTATTAAATCAAGAGTTCTAATTGGTGAAGTTGAAATCATCCCTTCGTAAAATTTACGGACTCAATCACGAGGTGGCTGATGGTTATGCAATATCAGTTTCACAGATGATAGCGGAGATGTTCCCAATGTCGTAACCACAGTTCCGTCAACTTTTTAAGAATGTGACATACCGTCAGAATGTAACCTACCGACTACCGTATTAGACTTGAGACCGGATTTATAAAAACATGAGCAACACAAAGGGTGCCACAAGTTTTTGGCGGGGTTCATGGTTTTTTTATAAATTCACTATAAATAAATATGTTTAAACTAAACATAATTTAATATTTAATAATAACAATAAAATGAACAACTATCATACAATCAATCAACATTGGCTATGGGTGCAATCAACAGTTTTTTTCTACGACGTCACATTTTAAGGGACCATGCATAAGTGACCCTTAGTTGTGGACTGATTAATAAAGATACTTGTATAAAACTAGATATCACTGGAATCAGAATGTTCTCTAGTTTATAATGAAATAAAAATAATGTGTACTTTTAATATATTAAAAATATTCCATCCAATGAACATGGGGAAAAAATGGTCCAATTTGAACATAAAAAACTTGAAACCAGGTCATGTGCACACCCATGAAGACATGATCCATGCACATTTTACATAATCAAAACTGTATGAAATTTGTAGATTTTCACCTGGCCTTTCAGAAAAATCTTGTTACAGGGTACGGTTTCCTGCTCCGAAAAGAGCTACAGTGGCTGCAAATAAGTTTTCAATTTTCACTGCCAAAAAAACAGGTCTTTTACAGTGTTGTCTCCCCTCAAAACATGTAAAGTTAATATAATTTTTAAAATTATTTCAATCATTCAACCAGTTTTAATTGAAAGCTAATTAACTAATTTTTACAATCAAATACAAAAAACATGATACTTTTTCACCAATTGAGTAAATAAACAGGGGTTTCCCTCCATGGTTATTTTTAGTCGGGGAATGACCCCTAGTTTTTTTTTATACGAAACTGTTTATAGCACCCTATGGCTATCAGGCTATTCAAATTACTTAAAACTACGTCTCTGAGTTTTTTTATAAAGATTGTATGATTATCAAAGTAGTTGTTCTTCTACATAACCTACTGGGGTATATTATTTTCATTTAAGAATGCATACATTTTGATTAAGTCCCTAAAATGCGGTTGAACATTCACAGTGGGTACGTATCAATCTAAATATGAAACTCAATTTGTTGTGAAAGAGGGTAAATTAAGGGAGTTCGCTTCTCAGTTTCAAAATAATTTACTTTTCAAAACACTAGTTTATATTGATAGGGGATTAATAAATGAATCCAAAGAGCAAAAAATATATAGGTCACCGTGCTTGTTTTCGAGATATTAGCCATTGAAATTTTCGCGGAAAATATTCTCTCTTGACTTTTCAGAGCTTTATCATTGACAAGTTTAAGTTATCAAAAACTATTAAGAAATAATTGAAATTTGATAACACTTTTATTGTGACAGATATTTGACATAAATATTGGACATAGCTGACGTTACAAATATTAATTAAATTTTATTTAAATAAGAAAGGTAATGATTTTGTTAATCAATATGTATACCGTAGGATAATGCAAACAGTTCTCTGTTCATTTAAAGATTATTCATTATCACCAAAGTCAAATTGACCTCTCTATCATATATGGAACAATTATTTATGCAACATTTTGACCTTATTTCGGACAGTTACCATAGTAGATATGTTCTAATCAAATCGTGACACAGAAAGCCACGTTGGCATAACATCAGTTAAATGATTGCTATATAAGTAGAAATTCTGCTTAGAGACGTCAAATTTTGAATTTTGAAACTTATAGGTAAGTCATGATTTTAAAAGTATTAAGAATTAAAGTAAATTATTTTAAAATAAGTTTAACTAAAATAAAGATAATTAATAGCCATCATAAATAAAGTTTATCAAAATATTTATTGTTCTCTGTTAGGGAAATTATTGAAAATATTTGTTTTACTTTATTGTTGTTTGTAACTGTTTTGTATTATTTTTGTTTTTATTTATTTTATTAAAAAGTTTGAATTTTGAAACTTATAGGTGTCAGTCGATCCCGGCCTGCCTCTACATCGGCAACAACGCCCGGCTTGCCTTTACAGCGGCAGCAATGCCATGTACCATCCAAGGCATTGTCCACGACTAGTTCCCCCACAAAATGTAAAATTCCAGACTCAGCTCTCACAGATGTAGTTCGTCTGTCGAGAGGCCGAGAGAAAAGAGCAACAAGCAGAACAAACAACAGTACAGAAATAACACCTTCTTTTTGTTATAATATTTGGTGGAGGCCCGTTAATACATGTTGGACGCCAAACATCGACACCTATCATAACAGCATGCCAGAAACTAAGACAGTGTTTCGACAATTCGAACCGGACTATTTACAGTTGAACATTATTTTTGTACTGTTCGGACTATTTAATTCTATATATTTCCAGTAAATGATTTATTTGTGAATAATCAGAATACACCATTGAACAATGACACAAGCTGAATATGAAAGAACTGTTACATATTATTATAAAAAAGGAACTTTTATCAACATCAGTGACATTAATATTAAATTTATATTGTTGTGTATTTTCATTGTAAACATATATTTTCAAGAAACTGTGAGTACATCAAAAGCTTATTTCTAAAATCAAAATTTTTAATTTAAAATTTTCAGCTATGAAACAAAATGTTCATTTTCATTTCACAAATCGTATTGCGTTTCATGTCTTAAGATTTTAAGAACAACTTTTCTAAAAGACTGTCTAAACAAGTTATAAAATTATGTTTTTTATAAGATGTTGTAAAATTTTATTCATTTAAATCATCCATTGAATAACTTTTCAGAATGATGTTAATTAGAACTGAATGTTTGTATTTCAAACGCATGTCAATATTAATATTTGCAATCAGTCGTCTTTAAGATTAGGTTCACTTAATTAAGGGTTACGTAACGTAAATATCCTTGTTTGTGAGTTACCTATTAGGAACAAGTTAGTTAAATTCTTGTTGCCGTTTACTGTACATTTTTGAAAATCTAAAACCGGTACAGAGTTATAATAATTTAATATATACATATATAGGCAGGCATAATGCTCAGGCTACCTGAATAGCAGGAACGCCACAAATAATAGATATAATGGGTTACCTCAGGAGCAGGAACGCCATACAAAATATACGCATGGGTCACCTCAGGAGCAGGGACGCCACAATCAATTGACAAAATGGGTTACCTCAAGAGTAGGAACGCCATCAAAATGATAAGACAGTAACTTAGAGACTGAAATGAGCAAAATCAAATTCTGTTTAAGATTATTCAAGTTTTTCATAATTCATATATTTTTGCAACATTTTGTTTAAACACTTTGCTTATATTTTTAATTAAATTTCATCAACTGTAAAGATAAACGTTCTTTTGTAAGCATGTGGGTAACAAACTTTAAAGAACAACGATTTATAATTGATACTTAATAGTATTTTATCATCATAACATCAATTAAATTTTAAAAAAAACAAGAAAAAGGAAAAAAAAACACCAACTGAATAGTATGATTAAGGAATCTAAATATAAATGAAAAAAAAAAAAAAAAAAAAAAATGTCAGAAAATAAGTTCAAATTTTTTATCGCTTAAAATCAAATACTAAATGCTATATGTTTATACATCCATTGGTTTTTCGTCACTCAATTGCTTGTTTTCTATATTGTTTTGAGGTTTAAATATGGATATTGATTATTTACTTACACTAATAATTAAAAGTTATAAATCCATTTTTTAAATTAATATAGTAAACATAAAATTTCACACAATTTTTCTAAAATGTTCTTTATTATTTATTTTATTTTGGAGTCCAAAATTTCCAAGGAGAGTGATGTATTGTGACAGATATTTGACATAAATATTGGACATAGCTGACGTTACAAATATTAATTAACTTTTATTTAAATAAGAAAGGTAATGATTTTGTTAATCAATATGTATACCGTAGGATAATGCAAACAGTTCTCTGTTCATTTAAAGATTATTCATTATCACCAAAGTCAAATTGACCTCTCTATCATATATGGAACAATTATTTATGCAACATTTTGACCTTATTTCGGACAGTTACCATAGTAGATTATGTTCTAATCAAATCGTGACACAGAAAGCCACGTTGGCATAACATCAGTTAAATGATTGCTATATAAGTAGAAATTCTGCTTTGAGACGTCAAAGTTTGAATTTTGAAACTTATAGGTAAGTCATGATTTTAAAAGTATTAAGAATTAAAGTAAATTATTTTAAAATAAGTTTAACTAAAATAAAGATAATTAATAGCCATCATAAATAAAGTTTATCAAAATATTTATTGTTCTCTGTTAGGGAAATTATTGAAAATATTTGTTTTACTTTATTGTTGTTTGTAACTGTTTTGTATTATTTTTGTTTTTATTTATTTTATTAAAAAGTTTGAATTTTGAAACTTATAGGTGTCAGTCGATCCCGGCCTGCCTCTACATCGGCAACAACGCCCGGCTTGCCTTTACAGCGGCAGCAATGCCATGTACCATCCAAGGCATTGTCCACGACTAGTTCCCCCACAAAATGTAAAATTCCAGACTCAGCTCTCACAGATGTAGTTCGTCTGTCGAGAGGCCGAGAGAAAAGAGCAACAAGCAGAACAAACAACAGTACAGAAATAACACTTTCTTTTTGTTATAATACTTTTACAGATGGCTTATCATTATACATGTTCAATATTTACAAAAAAGAAAAATAGGGGTCACCAGGAAAATTTGTGCAAGGCATTCAAATGGATAAAACCAGAGGATTCCGAAAATCTGACAAAAAATCCAAAATATTACAAGCAAGTTTCCTTTATCTTGGGAAGTGGAAATAAATAAAAAGAAGATGTGGTATGATTGCCAATGAGACAACTATACACAAAAGACGAAAATGACACAAACATTAACAACTATAGGTCACCGTACGGCCTTAAAAAATGAGCAAAGCCCATACCGCATAGTCAGCTATAAAAGGCCCCGATAAGACAATGTAAAGTTCACCATTGGAAAATTGAAATCCTCATCTAGTTTAAAGTCGTCGAAAAATAGATTCAACTTTGAAGCAAATCAACCTTTCGGTTTTTGCTCAAGTTCATTGAGGTACTAGTATATAGTCTGCAAGCGCTGGTTGGAACGTGTTCCAGTGACTGGATTTGTCGAAATACTGTAAAATAAAATAATGTTTAATTGGCGGGAGACGGCGAAAAACTATTGAGCGGTAATTAGAAGTGACGTCAATCAATTGATGTATTCCGGAAGTTACTCAACGAATTCCTTATTTTAGTAAGTATCTCAATTTTTATTTAATACTGGTTATAGACTCGATGTGATGAAAAGTCTTTCCTGTAATACCTAAGATTCCTTTTATTAACATTTCATGCTTTTATATGAAAGATTTTTTTATAAATACGATACTGCAAATCAACAGAACTTGACTTAATTTATATTTTATCATAACTTATCTTACAAAATGATGACTGAACATATATTTTTTTAACTCTTTTCATGAATATTTTTTAAATATTTGCCAATGGACGTTTGGAAAATTTGTTAGCATCTATTCCCCTTTAAAAAAAAAGTTATATAAAAACAGGCATTGGATACTTTCCTATATACTTCGTGACTTGGCTTATAAGTTTCCTTATTCAATAATTCTTTCAAGCTATGGTAGGTATTCAGAGAGTGCGATAACGTTTAATTAATTAGTAATTCATTTAACCTTCAACAATTGATTAAACAAATATAAAACGTGTTCTACGTCGATCTATAGTTGCTATATACATGTCTGGCTGATAAAATATTCAAAATGTTTCCAGTACAAAAAAATATGATCGAGGGTATGGAAGAGAAATTGTAGATAAATTTGAGAATGTATATGGGGAATGTGCCAAAGAGACATCAATCCGCTCAAAGAGCTGAACACAGCCGAAGTCCACCAATTGGCACTCGACACAACGAGAAAATCCCGCACCGAAGGCGGGCTTCAACTGGCCCCTAGAAAATGTGTATACTAGTTCGTTGTAATTGGTCGTCACACTTTACTCCGCAACATATCTTGTATATAAAGTCGTACAGGCACATGCTGGTATAGGTTGATTTAACTGATTGATGGTATGACTACAAGTGAATGTTTATATGCGATTTAGTTCAATGAGACAGGAACCTAACGACACAGAAAAAAACACAAGACATAACGTCCATTGGCACATGTAACATCAGTATTTATAACGAGAACAAATTGAACAGTATATTAAATAAGTAATTTTTCGTGGGTGAACGATTGAAGGGGACGAAGGATAAGTCAAGACTAACATGAGAACAATCACTTGGCGTCCGTCGTCCGTCGTCGTTGTCGTCTGTTTTTACTTTTACAAATATCTTCTCCTCTGAAACTACAAAAAAAAAGTGTTCGATGACCCGTACCGCTCACCAAAATGGCCTCCATGGCTAAAAAAAAACATGGGGGTAAAATATATATTTTGGCTTTTATCTCAAAAACCAAAGCATTTAGAGCAAATCTGACAGTTGTAAAATTATTCATCTAGTGAAATCTATCTGCCCTGAAATTTTCAGACGTAACAGACATCTTGTTGTTGGGTTGCTGCCCCTGAATTGGTAATTTAATGGAAATTTTGAAGTTTTTGGTTGGTATCTTGAAAATTACTATAGATAGAGATAATCAGTAGACATCAATAATGTTTTGAAAAGTATAAGCTCTACAAATAAGTCAAATGACCAAAATGACCAGAGATATTTCGGACCATTTATACCCCTGCCTCCCACTTCTGAACCTTTATACCACTGCCTCCCACTTCGGAACCTTTTATAAAAGAAATATGATACCTATTTATTGATTTTGATATAAATTACCAGGAAAACAATATATATCAATTCTGACAGCTTTTCTTTATTTAAAGTGGCTATAAACAGGTGAAGAGGTATTGATTGTTTAGGACTGTACAGTACTGATGTAAGGCTGCATACTGCAAGCTAAAAACTTGTGATAAAGATTCCCGGGGATAAGATTGACTGAATAATTTTTTTAAACTGGCATTATCACCGAAGTAAGAAGGTATGTTATTAATCTAATTTAATACTGTATTTTTTATCAGGAGCTGGCACGGCAAAATTAACAGGATAATCTGTATAACGACCACTGTTACTTCCTGAATTGCATCCGTAATAATTAAGAAGAAGAAAAGAAGCCGGTCTTGTAAGCACACATTTTTATGCCATCTGTAACTAGGTTTTTATCAGCAATGTGTGGGACACGTTCGAAAATCCGTTCAAACAACTATTTTTGAATAAGTGCTCTTGAAATATAAAGTATATGGTGCTCTCACGATTGCATTTGCCTATAGGATTGACATAAATTCTTTACGAAGGTTTATATCTGCAATCCCTAGTACTAGTTAGAAATCAGCGCTGACCGATTATTGTTACAGGAGTCGTGTCCCTATTAAGAAATTTAAGTTCTATAAAAAATTGCATTTAAGCGGTCTAAAGTGTACTATTCTGGCAGATATTTACGAAATTTGTATCAGCGGTCTATACTAGCAATATTAATGTCGAAAGAATTCAAAAATCAGTTGATCGTTTACTATTAAAGGAGATTTGTCCCTTTGAATGCAAACGCTACATTAAATTTCAATGTATAAAGCCATATAATGGCATTAATATTGCATTAATATATTGTCTCACACCTACATTTTTGAAGGATAGTAAAAAGTAAAATCACGAAAATACTGAACTCAGAGAAAAATCTAACCGGAAAGTCCATTATCAAATGGCGAAATCAAATGACAAAACACATCAAAAACGAATGGACAAGAACTGTCATATTCCTGACTTGGTGCAGGCATTTTCAAATGTAGAAATTAAGGTTCTGCTACATACACCGTTTTAATATGATGAGTTACATTTGTCGCTGGTTGACTGTGTACATTATCTAATCTTAAGACCAAATTAAATGACTTTTTTTATAAGTTGTATTTTTTTCATACTCGCTACAAATCATGCCGCCCTCCCCCTTTTAAAATTCATTTAGATATTGGTTTCCTAAGGGACGACATCAAAAGATCGATGTAGGATAAAAAACTTAAATCAATAGTTTGGGGGTGGGGGGGGGTCAACATTGCTGCAAGTTTTGTTAATAAAAAATCGTTTTTACTTATATCCATATAGGTAAATCAATTTTTCTCAAATTAAGTTAAGATGGGGGTGGGGGGTCAGTGAAAAAACTATGTGAATTAAGTTTTTTATCCTACATTGAACTTTTGATGTCGTCCCTAATCGAATTATTTCATTCGACAAACTAAACGTAAACATGAACTGAAATAACCCCAAGGTCGTTTTCCTAAACCTTGACAATATAAACACGACATTTAAATGTTAGACGTAAAAAGTCGAACAGGTCAATACAGGTATAGTTCTATATCAATATGTTATAATTCAATTTGTTACTTTTTAAATTCATATACTTTTTGTTTTGTAAAATCAATTAGTGGACAGTTTATGAACTTTAAATTGCATGTTTATACATATATGCTGATATGCTCAATGCGATGCTTTCAGAGATTCAATATTATAGCAATACATAAAACACAAAGAAGGTTCCAAATGAATATGTTGTGTAGAAATTCATTTAGGAATAACAGAACATTACATCGTAATAATGAATTATTCATTAAGTTGAACACGTTAACCCACAAGACGAACTGTAAAATCCCGCCATATATATCAGTTGTAGTCTAGAGAAACGTTTTACAAAGACAAAAACATATCTTTATTTTATCTAAATAGTTACAATTATATACATGTAGGGATCGTTCGGTATATATCATTACCTCCTCCTCAAAATTCATGATACAGGCGTCAGGCAATCCACATTTGTTTTACATCCCAGCGCTTTTGTTCTACCAGACCAGTATACATGCTGGAATTCGAACTCAAGACCTTTAATATATCAAGCAACGACACAAACCACTACACCAGGACGACTGGATACGAACAATCAGTATTTTAACATACTTACAGGAAGCAAGATATTGAAAGCAAGATATTTTCATAAGTTGGGCGAGTTGACATACCTTTATTCAGTGGGGTTTTAACACTTTTCGTAAATAAGTGAGTTGTCAGACTGATTGTTCAATGGGATTTAACTCTTTTTTCAAAAGTGGGACGAGTTGGTAAACAAGAGTTGGACGATGTTTTAGAAAGTGGCGATTTAGTGTGGGGGTCATAAAGGGTATACATTAGATAGTAATATATATATAAAGTATATCATAATGGTTGTGTGGCGTTCTTAACTAGATTTTATAAATCGTAAATGGTTTTTCGTCTAAGTGACCCATCCATTTGCCGAAATCGATGGGTCACTGTGAAAACTGTCTAATGATGAGAAAATAAAGGTTGGCAGGTAGGTGAAACTTACATAAATGAAAAGATAAATGAAAAATGAACAGATTGATGCCCGATTTATATAATTCCAAGGTCGTCAGTCGGCACCAGAAGCGACGAAGCAGCGCATCTATTTTGGGTGGGCAAATATCCACTTTTTGATATGGGACGAGCTCTGACGTCCCACGGCCCCAGCTTGTCTGGCAAAACAGCCGTTGGACGTCAGAGTAATCTCGGACTAGGTGTCAGTGTTAGATCACCCTCTGGCCTGTCAGTATTAGATCACCTTCTAGCCTCCGGCCATCGTGGTGATCTTACACTGACATACCGCGTCTTCATGGGATAACTATTACGGCAATAAATGTATCCGTTTTCTGATGAAAAAAAGATCAATATAAAAATAAAAAGATGTGCAAGTGAGACAAATCTCTACCAAAGATCAAATGACATCGGAGTAATATACTTCTCGAGAACAATGATATACTGCAGTGGATTCACAATGCATTAACTCTTACGATAACACACAGTTGTGGTTACATTTTATCCAATCTTTGTACTTTGTTTAACGCTTAACTAGGTAGTCTTGTGGTTTTTTTTATTCAAGGTTGCAATGATCAGTTTGTATTTATTTAAGGATAAACATTATCTTTCGACTTATGACTAGTACCTTCCAACATTTTTTTTGGTTTTATTTCAGGTAGAAATGTCCTCAAAGTCATGCGAACCTTGTCATTTCCACGGATCATTGAAAAATGCTGACTTTTGGTGTACAAATTGTGAAGAGATGCTATGCAAGGACTGTCGCAAACATCACCAGTCATCTAAGGCCACTAGAGGGCACCACCTTTGCACTGTTCAGGAGTATGACTTTATGGAGTCGCATCCTTTCAAAGTGCCATCACGTTGCACCACACATAACAAGAAGTACGAGGCCTACTGCATCACTCACGAGCAGCCATGTTGTATAATCTGCGTCACTGTCTCCCATGGAGGGTGCGCAGGCGTAGTTGCATTTGAAGACGCGCTAAAAGGTTTTCAATCAAAAACTGCTCTTTCAGATCTGGATGAACGACTTAACAATTTCAGCATCAATGTAGATAATTTCAAACGCAGTAGAGAAAGAGTATTGTCTGATTTAGAGCAACAGAAGGAGAGACTTGAACATGTTATCACGGAAAAAAGACGAGGGATTAACGAATATCTGGATAAGATTGAAGAAAGACTCCGAGGCGAGTTAAAATCGAAATACAATAAGTGCATAGGTGATGTAAAGATCCAAGCTGATAGAATAAAACAAAAGCAAGGGAAAGTTGAGGAGATCAAGTCAAATTTTGAGCAGGTAAAAGAAAAGAAAACAGGCGTACAATTGTTCTTAGCTACGGGTGAAATACATACAATGATTTTGGATCAAGAAAATTTCGTAGAAAACATTTATGAGAGCCTGCATAAGTATGACATGTCTGTTACATTTGATGACACAGCAAACAACTTATTAATGGCTTTGCCAAGCTTTGGCAATATTCATATCACCGAGTCTCCTTGTCGAATTTCTATGGTACTAGGACCGTCAAAGACGCCACTTGTAGATGTACCTTGGATTTTCAAACCAGTGCAACTCAAGCAGAAGAAAAAGATTGCTGTGAAGAAGGGGGATAATGGCCTTTATATAAACAGTGGTGTTATAATTGGGGATGGACGGATAGTCTTGACGGACAAATATAATAACCGTTTGATAGTCTATACAGAATCTGGAGTATTCCAGCGCGATATTCCACTGTCTTGTTCGCCATGGGACGTTACGGAAGTGGAGAAAAGTCACGTGGCCGTCTCCCTACCTGACAGCAGTTTGGTTGAAGTCGTTGATATCAACAAGGGAAAAATTGTAAATAAATTCAACATTTCCGGACAATGTTCCGGGATATCATTTACAGGAGCAAATATTTGTGTAGCAGTGGCTGGCGACGGGATACAAGTTTTAGACATGAAAGGACACAAAGTGAAGACACTTCCAGTTGATGTTACCAGGGAAACGTTCATGACGGGTGACATTGATAAACTGTACTATACACACTATACAACACACACTGTACACTGTACAACAATTGACCATGAACAAGTGTACAAATTCAACCATGATGAACTCAATTTCCCACAGGACCTCAGTGTTGACGGAGAAGGCCACGTATTTGTCACCGGATTCATTTCTAATACTCTACTATGCGTTTCCCCTGACGGTCAGCATAGACAGGTACTTTTACGACAATCAGATGGATTAAACTCACCGACGGCAGTATTCTTTGACAAGAAAAGAAAATTATTACTAGTCTGTACGAATTCGGCTAGTACAGTGTCTCTCTATGAAATTGTGCATTAAATACAAACGTCAATGTACATTTAGTAATCGTTTGCTCCTATCATAATCTTACTATTTCCAATTCTGAAAAAAAGGAGATTTCATCGATGATTCTGTAAGAACGATGTTAACAATTCTGAAAGAACGATTTCACGAAAGACTCTGTAAGAACGATTTCATGAATGATTCTATAAGAACGATTTCATAAATGATTCTGGAAGAACGATTTCTTCTATTATTCTGTACGAACGATTTCATCAATGATTTTGTACGAACATCGATGATTCTGTAAGAACGATAACATCGATTGACATATTTTGTTATATTGTTATTTTAGAGTTACTTCTCTTGTTTCATACTAGAACTGAAAATAACGATGTTTGTTTGTGTCTTGAACGTACTAGGTTACATATTTATGTGTTATTTAAATCATAGACTCCATTTAACCTAACTTTCCTGTTTGTATTTGACAGAAACTGTTACAAATATTCCACTTGACACAAACATGTCGTTTGTTTATGAGTTACATGTTTGTTTTTCGTTTATTTCTTGTACATAAATTATGACGTTAGTTTTCTCGTTTAAATCGTTTTATATTGTTATTTCGGGGCATTTTATATCGGCCTATGCGGTATGGGCTTTGCTCATTGTTGAAGGCCGAACGGTAACCTATAATTATTAATTTCTGTGTCATTTGGTCTCTTATGGAGAGTTGTCTTTCGTCGACTTACGGATTTGATTGTACCTTTAGTAATTTTCGTCTCTATGTTAATCTAAACAAGTGTTTTTTTAGTGCATTTTCATAATGTCAACCACAACAATGACTTGGTAATAGAAATATGGTCACTGGGGAATAGATATGGGTCTTTGCCCATTGATGAAGGGCGTACGGTGACCTATAATTGTTACATTAGGTCATTTGGTCTCTGGTGGAGAAGTGTCTCTTTGGTAATTAATCACACCACATCTTCTTCGTTTTATAATCTTGGTCTTCTTCTCTGACCAGCAGTAAAACCGCTGCGAAGGTGGGACGTCCGTTCGATTGTGCGGTATTTATAAATTTGCAACTACGTGCGGTCAGATGATTGCCACGCTTTCAGTGCCTTAAGAACGCTTGCAAAACTCTGAAAGGGCCCTCAGGTGGCAAATTTGCGACGTTTATATTACTGTCCCTTGTCCAATTTACCCTTTTCCCCCGCATTAGACTGGCTCAAAGAGGGTAAATTCATGCTATTCGACCCCATCACATGACACATACTGCTTCTGTTGTATCTATTGTGAATTTGTTCTCGACCTGAATATGAATGAGAATTGAGATATTTACCACTGAACTTTAAAACACCTTCCACATTAATCCAAAGCGAGATTTTCAAAACGCTTCATTCAAAGCGACTTTCTACACATTTTAAAAATCTTTAAAAAGACTTTCAAAACGTATAATCTAAAGCGGGGCTTTCTAAATGTTTAATCCAAAACGAGATTTTCTTATATATTTGATTTATTAACGTTTAATCCAAAGCGAGACTTTCAAAACGATTAATCCTAATCTTCATTTTGGCAAACATTTCATCGAAAGCAGTTGATTGGCTTATTACTAAGTTTTGTATACATGTACATTGTATATGTGTTCATATTTTTTAAAACACACATGGCAATTCACCGTTTCAGAATCTAATGCATTCTGGGTAATATTTTCAAAAGTGTACACCAAAGCGTAGTGATTGGTTTAAGACGTCCTAAACAATCGAAATTCAACCAATGACGTAACGTTATTTTCATTTTGGGGTACGGACAATGCAATTACCCATAGTCCTTTAGATTCTGAAACGGCCAATTACTGGAGACTTGGAAAATATCGGAAATGCTTGTTATGATAAAAATAAAATAATGCGGAGGGATGTTACCGGTGAGGAAAAATCGTAATTGAAACACTGATTTTATTGTAACTTTAATACTATACTATCGTCTGCATAGCTATTTGAGATTTATGTGTTACATGTATATGCCCCTCTAATCATTATTGGCACGTTGGTGTATCTTAATGAGCTAATATTTTTGTTCGTAAATTGTTTGTCTTAAATAAAAATGAAATATTCTTCTGAACTCGTTTATGTTAAGTGACAGCTGCGTTTCGTTAAGAGATAATTAGTACAACAACTGTAAAACTCTACCGGCAGTAGCATAGAGTTGTGTAACAATAGAACAATATTTGATGTAGCAATTGAAGGAACAATTCTGAGAGATGTAAAAGATTTTCCAAAAAGTTTATTAAACAAATAAATAAATCTTCATCTACAAAACAATATCTTTTTCACAAAAACAAAATATAAAAGTGATTATAAATCAATACATAAAAATATAATTCAAAAAAATAAATAATAAATGCACAAACATATGAAATGCAAAATAAAGTAATAAAATACAAAAACAAAAAATATGTAATGTGTGGCGTGAAAATAATAATAAAAAAAAATGTAATGGATGGAGTGAAAAATAATTTATGAGTATATGTTGCATATGGGATTTTTTAACGACTTTGACTGGCTATAAAGCCCTCGCACGGTCGGTGAGTATATATTTTCAGATGTAAACAAGTCTTTTGATTTCAGTTCCTATGGTTACAGACTTTATGTAAAAGTCTTCTGATTTCAGTTCCTCTGCTTTCAGACTGTATGTACAATCGTAGATAAAATGAGATATGTTCCATTTTCAACACAATGTCTACCTTAATTAAGCTTCCATCTAATTAATAATTCTAGCAAGAACACTAACGTATTGCTATTTGGTGAAATGTAGAAAATATTGAAATGATGATAAAACTTACAATAAAATAACTGAGAGACAGTTTTTTTTTACAAGTTTAGATCTCATTCAAATCATGTATTAGCATATGAGTTTTCGCACCAAAATGGCCAGGTGCAATGTTGTTTTTTTTAAATTACAACACAATAAAATGTTAAAAACAAGCATAGTAGCTGTATAACAAAGTACCACAAATTATACAATTAGTTCTTGCACATTAATAGCTAATGTGTGCTTTTCTCTTTTATACCAAACAAATACTTAAGTTTCATCTCTAAAAGTTGTTTCTGTTATCATACAAAACTTTCATTTGCTAGCGTCTTCTTATATTCTTTCGATAATGTCCCATTACTACTTCTATAAGACACGTAAGAGTTCTTATCGGCAGGTTTCGGGACTGTCCCGTTGTTGATCTGGAACTGTCTATCACGATATAGGTCCCAGAGATGCTTTATAACATCGCCCATAACTGCACTTCCCACATTATTTGACATGAGTTGTAGTAGAAATATTCCGTCATGTTTTAAATGTAACTCTACAAATTTTTGTAATAATTTTTTAGTTAATGCGTCTCGTTCCCTCTTCTCGTAAATTTCGTTGAGTCGTAAATACTTTTTGATGAAGTTTTTCCTCGGCTTCTTCATTGGAGCAACGATTAACGTATATAATACGTTTAGAAAGGACATTACTGATATCAAAGTCATCCAAAACCATAGGATTATAAATAGTTTTTCGTTGTAAAGGTTAACCGGAAGTACGCACTGCATTGTGTACCTCTGAATGTTTGACAACTGACGAAGGTCAAAGTCACAGAGCGTGACTCTTGGAAATCTCACGTGATTTAACGACCAATCTTGGCCAGCCAAGAATTTATTTATGACGTCATATCCGTATATATATATGTCATTTTGAAGAAATTCGTTTAGAAAGAAGAGAAGTCCAAATGAAACAGCAAAATACATAATTCTGACCATTATTCGAATGCTAATCAGGTAGTTTCCATGGTGACGTCCACAGCCGATGTCACACAGACTTGCAGCTTGTTCACGAGTTGGAGCAAATATTCCTGAACGATGAGCACGAACATTCAGACACCATTTATCGATATACTGAGCAACAAACTTTAATTTTTGTTCCCGGTCTTCTTTTGAATTAAGGTGCGTCTGTTTGGCCAATTCAACTAATTTCTTAATTCCGACTCCGCACCTATTAGACATATATTTCCATACCAATCGAGGAAATTTACATATAACCGCCATAATGAGTAGAATCAGTGGAACCCATTGGTAATAAAATATTGTGTTACTATATCGGAACTCATATTCATAAGGGACAGGTTTAAATGGCGGGATATAGTACGTGTTCTGAACCCAGCACACAAAGTTCACATACTTTACTTCATCAGGACTGAGCTCATTCGGGCACCAGCACTCGATAGGATTCCCGACGTATTCGGCTGTTCCCACGAGAATCGTGCCGAAAAATAGTCCAATAATCGTGTAATAATGGCATAATCGATCGACGAAGTTATCGTCAAATACAGTTCGATGGCCTTCATAAACACCGATAGGTCCAAGAACTTTATCCAAGCTGCAAATAAAAAAATAATTAGTTTATTGATTGATTGGTTAATTTATTGGTTAGTATGAAACGCTACTTTCAGAGTTTCTGCACTATTGGCTATTTCGTTGTGGTCAGTTTTACTGACGGAGCAAGCCGGGATATCCGATGCTGACCTAAAGAATCATATATTACAATGAACAATTCATGTCACGACGAAGTGCCAGGAAAGTTCGGGAATATAGAATATAAAATTAAAATTGAGAATGGAAATGGGGAATGTGTCAAAGAGACAACAACCCGACCATAGAAAAAACAACAGCAGAAGGTAACCAACAGGTCTTCAATGTAGCGAGAAATTCCCGCAGCCGGAGGCGTCCTTCAGCTGGCCCCTAAACAAATATATACTAGTTCAGTGATAATGAACGCCATACTAAACTCCAAATTGTACACAAGAAACTAAAAGTTAAAATAATACAAGACTAACAAAGGCCAGAGGATCCTGACTTGGGACAGGCGCAAAAATGCGGCGGGGTTAAACATGTTTGTGAGATCTCAACCCTCCTCCTATACCTCTAGCCAATATAGAAAAGTAAACGCATAACAAAAAATTCTGTAACATTTTTTCTGTGAAGTAGTGTGTACTGGATTTTGTCTAAATGTAAATCTTAAATCGATGATTTAATTCACTACTATGGTGTAATAATGATGGAGTACATTTGTTTGTTCAGTGACCTATATCTCGGGCGTATGACATTTGCGCCGATTTTGAAAATTTTCATTCTTTCATTTGCGCCGATTTCTTTTTTTCATTTGCGCCGATTTAATTTTTTTCTTCTATTTGGATTTACAGGTAAGTTAATACTTTAACATGGGTTGAGCATAGAGTATAAAGACAAATCAAGCGATATTGGTAAATGGCTATCTCATTTTTCGGGTTACCATTTCTTCCTCCAAATGAAATCGACGACTGCTTCACATTTGACAAAATGTCTGACGCTCCTTCTGATGATAAATGTCTTACATTCTGTGCCTACGGACTAAAACTGAGAATGAAAATAGGGAATGTGTCAAAGAGACAACAACCCGACCATATAGCAGACAACAGCAGAAGGTCACCAACAGGTCTTCAATGCAGCGAGAAATTCCCGCAGCCGGAGGCGTCCTTCAGCTGGCCCCTAAACAAATATATATACTAGTTCAGTGATAATGAACGCCATACTAAACTCCAAATTGTACACAAGAAACTAAAATTAAAATAATACAAGGCTAACAAAGGCCAGAGACTCCTGACTTAAGACAGGCGCAAAAAATGCGACGGGGTTAAACATGTTTATGAGATCTTAACCCTCCTCCTATACCTCTAGCCAATGTAGAAAAGTACATGCATAACAATACGCACGTTAAAATTCAGTTCAAGAGAAGTCCGAGTCAGATGTCAGAAGATGTAACCAAAGAAAATGAACAAAATGACAATAATACATAAATAACAACAGACTTATGAACATTTTCAAAACCTGAAGTGGATAAATTTAATTTTCAAAACAAAAATAATTTGGTCCCGCCTAATTTTTGGTGAGACAATAAGCATAAGTCGTATTTATTGTGATTCTTTTTTTCTATTCTACATATTATGTTTACCAATTTGTCTGTGGTATTGGTGCATAACTTTATATTCTGTAAACCCCACACAGGCCCTTCTGAACGTGATACATGTCTTAGTGTAAACTGGTACCCATGGGATTATTGCAACTGGTACCAGTGTAATGCTCCTCATCGCATGGAATTTAAACAATTCCAAACTGAAATAAGGAGACAAACCTCGTCAGTTGATGCCGACGTGATTCTACAACAATTTAGTGGCGAATTTACCTTTTGTTTTAGAATGATAGACGTTCAATGCATTTGAATTTGGACATATATTTGAAACCCCCACCTCCTGTGTTTAAATTCTCGTTTTGAAAATGACTGGATCCGCCCCTACATTAATGCAATACTTTACAACGGGTCCCTGCATTGCAAATTTATGTATAGAGAAAATCCACTGGGCGACATACCCATTGGTCCCAATATCTTATGTACAGAAGCGGGATGAAGTTTGTCAATTCGACAGAAATGTTGTATTTTTAGATGCTTGTATACTTGTGTAACCTTTACGAGGTCAAGAAATCAGTTACCAACTGTGTTATACCAGAGTGCATGTATATTATTTTAAACTTGGCAGCGAAACACTCAATCTTCAAAACATAATATGTCTTGAGATTACTCAGGAAGGAGTTTCTAACTGTGACAGAATAAGACAAGCGTGTGTAAATTATCATCATCTTGAAGAACGCCGCTTAAAATAGCAACACGTCTGCAAGTATTTAGTATATTTATATTTACAACTCGCAGACGATCGGTTGCACATGACCGTAATTCTTATGAAAAGAAATGGAATTTGATACGTGTGTACTTACATTTTGACCAAAACCATTGTTTATGCACAATATCCCAATGTTATTAATAGAACATATTGTTTGTATGTAAATAATATGGCAGTGTTGTTAATAATCATGCCAAAAATCTTTCGTCAACAGTCGGTAAAAGTCGTAAGAAAATGGTGTATTGCTCATAATGAATTAACGCTAAAAAGAACTACCGATGCATGTATTAAAAGTAAATACACAGTTGAACCATTAAATACCCACTTATTATAAACAGATAAAGTGATTTATAAATCCGTCTGCTACCTTAAAGTGCAGACGATTTACATTATACCTGTGCTTTTAAAACTCGAATTTTTCTCGTTCCTGGTTAAGAATAGAAAAACAAACCAGTCTGTAAGACATTATACTTTACGGACATTTGTGTTATCTCGAAGTTTGAGCAAATCTGGACAAAAACTGAAACCATTTCAGAGCTAATGAATGTTCAACAAAATGTCTAAGAAGTAATTTGAAGATAGAAGTAAAATTCACACTCTGAAAATAAACACCGGATGTCATCTTACATTTTCGTTTCTTGATCAATCGAAAATGAACTAATAATGGCAACGCAAAATAACGAAAAACTACAAAAGGACATACCACCATAAATTGTATACTAGTAATGTATACAAAACACAACATAGAAACTTAAGACTGAGCAAAGAACCCCTTCCTAAACCGGGAATGTTTTAGGTGCATCTGGAGGGTAAGCCAATCCTAAAACACATGTTAAAAATTGGCACATGTAGTGCTGTGCATTTAAAAGTAAGCACATGTAGCTGTGATGCCGTGCATTTAAAGTAAGACACATGTAGCTGTGATGCCGTTCATTTAAAGTAAACACATGTAGCTGTGATGCCGTGCATTTAAAAGTAAACACATGTAGCTGTGATGCCGTGCATTTAAAAGAAAAGCACATGTAGCTGTGATGCCGTGCATTTAAAAGCATACACATGTAGCTGTGATGCCGTGAATTTAAAAGTAAACACATGTAGCTGCGATGCCGTGCATTTAAAAGTAAACACATGTAGCTGTGATGCCGTGCATTTAAAAGTAAACACATGTAGCTGTGATGCCGTGCTTTTAAAAGTAAACACATGTAGCTGTGATGTCGTGCATTTAAAAGTAAACACATGTAGCTGTGATGCCGTGCATTTAAAAGTAAACACATGTAGCTGTGATGCCGTGCATTTAAAGTAAACACATGTACTGTGATGCGTGCATTTAAAAGTAAACACATGTAGCTGTGATGCCGTGCATTTAAAGTAAACACATGTAGCTGTGATGCCGTGCATTTAAAAGTAAACACATGTAGCTGTGATGCCGTGCATTTAAAAGTAAACACATGTAGCTGTGATGCCGTGCATTTAAAAGTAACACATGTAGCTGTGATGCCGTGCATTTATAAAAGTAACACATGTAGCTGTGATGCCGTGCATTTAAAGTAAACACATGTAGCTGTGATGCCGTGCATTTAAAAGTAAACACATGTAGCTGTGATGCCGTGCATTTAAAAGTAAACACATGTAGCTGTGATGACCGTGCATTTAAAAGTAAACACATGTAGCTGTGATGCCGTGCATTTAAAAGTATACACATGTAGCTGTGATGCCTTGCCATTGATGGACATGTTAAATACACATGTAGCTGTGATGCCGTGCATTTAAAAGTAAACACATGTAGCTGTGATGCCGTGCATTGAAATAGTATACACATGTAGCTGTGATGCCGTGCATTTAAAAGTAACACATGTAGCTGTGATGCCGTGCATTTAAAGCAATCACCAGAAACATTAATGTCGTTATTTCGATGAAAATACAAAAGCTGTGTTAACGTGATTTCAAGCTACAAAATTAACTTGTCAAACCCTATTTTTTTAAAAGATTAAACCTTTTGTTTATTTTCTAATTTTGAATTACAATTAGTTGAAATTGGCCTTTAAATATCTCTTTATTAGAATTGTTGTTTGTGTTATACACTATGTAAAAGTGTCACAATAAAATATATACTATAATTGCCCTTTATATATATATTTAAAACTTAGCTTTTGTGTAATCAAGAGAGTTCAGAAATATATTTCTATTTAAATAAATCGCGTATTAACCATAATACATGTATATGCAATTACATTGTAATAATATTATGCTGATTTTAAATTCAAAATAAAGTGCGATAACTCTGAATTATTTTACTTTACTTTTGGCAAGTCAGTTATTCAATAATTAAGTGAATACACTGTACAATATACATGTTGTGGACGTTGTTTTATATTAAAAGTACTTTGCGTAAATTCTTAAAATCAAATGAGAAAGGAGAGAGTATTCATTTTTAATGTGTAGTAATTGAAAGGTTAGCACATATGTCCATTTTATACGTGTCGATGCATTGAATTTTAATCGTGTCCAAATGTCAATGAGAAGGTTAGTAATTTCTGTCCATGAAAACAAATCTCACCAAAATTATGGCTAAATAAACAATACAACTTCAGACATTTCTGCATCTTATTGTATCTTATTTTATAAAATCGCTCGTAGATTTACTTGGTAATATTTTTTGAAAAATTTCGATTTTGGATAGTATTTTTGAGTGGGAACTCACTTATTGTCCTATCACTGTAATTTCCTATTTTTTATGTTGCTGTCTCTTGCATACAAGTATTGTTAGACATTTTGCAGTGTGTTCAGTCAAGATTTTTTTTATCCAAATAAGCAGATTCAATTTATTGTCTCTTAGATAAACTCATCATAAATAGTTATCAAAGGTACCAGGATTATAAATACCAGGATTGAAATTTTATATTTGCGCCATACGCGCGTTTTGTCTACAAAAGACTCATTAGTGCAGTGGCCTTGTTTATTTTGTTGTTCTACTATATTGTTTTACACTTATTCCGGTGAATATCCATCCTTAATTCTAATATTTACGAACGTAAAAAAGTTTTTTAAAAATATGAGAAATAAAGAGGACACAATCAATCTATTATTATGACGCGGACCAGCCTTTTATGCTATTTAAAAAGTTAACGATTTAAGTAGCGTCGTTAGCTTTCCCTAAAAGTGGGGCTGTATATAAAGATAAGAAGATGCATAAAGAATGCCAATAATCACGAATGCCAATGACACAACTCTCTACGTAGCCTAAAATGACTAAACTATAAAAACTATACTAAAAAGCTGGGTCTTTCATGCACACACAGGGTGACATTTTTTAAAAACACAACCAACTGTATGGTTTGTGAGACTATTATGTGATTGATCATGGAACCTGTAGTACACGAAACACACCTTTTGTAAACTTTGCAACGGTTTGTTTTTGAAGTACATTTTGTGGAAACGTTTTGTCAGAAATGAAAACCACTAAAACACATTAAATCTGCAAATAAATAATTAACAAACATATTTAGAAATCAAAATAAAATTATATGTTGATAATGCAGGGATTTACATTTGTCAAACTTCTATCAATGACAATCCATTTCCGGTAAAACCTTGATTGCATTTTTATCGTCATTATTTTGCCATCAGCTACAAATACAAAATATGTAAATGGAGCTTACCCGGATGTTATATTTTATCCTCCTCGGTATTATCAAACGTGTAAATTGAAGCCATTGAAAAAACAACACAGATCGTTTTTGCTATTAAGGTAAATTGTAAATGACATCTATTTGAATAGTGTAACGTAAATGTAACTTGCTGTTGGAAAATTTGTTATCAAATGTACCAGGAGTATAATTTAGTACGCCAGTACGTTTCGTCTACATAAGACTCACCAGTGACGCTTATATCAAATAGTTATAAAAGCCAAATAGTTACAAAGTTGAATACCATTGAGGGTCCGTAATTCCAAATAATTGTGCCAAACTCGACTAAGGTAATCTTCAAAGTGTGATGGCCTTTGAAGCATTACTTATGACAGAATCCGAACTTATTGTATATTTTTAATTTCATCCAAATTTTATGATTCCTTGAAATGTATAATGGATGAAGTTAAATGTAATGGACCCAAAACTCAACCCGGATGTACTCGCCTAACATTCTTAAATTTACATCAAATTACTTTCAAACAAATTCACAAATAATCACGATAGTCTTTGAGTATAGATTCTGGTTACTGACGTTTTTTATCATGCTAATAACGTGTTATAGTATTCTTTTATTTCTCCTTATGAATATTACTTTTGTTTTGTCTATTTTAATTATATCCATTTGACGTGGCTATGTACTTGTACATTCCGCCATTGTGTTATTGTGCTATTGCAAATTACCATCTTAATAATGTGTTATAGTTTTCCTTTAATTTTCTTTATTAATATTACTTTTACTGTTTAGTCTATTTTTGTTGATATCCATCTGACGTGGATCCGTCCTTATAAAGCCCTTCCTTGTGTTTTTGTGCTATGATAAATGTTTGTGTCTTTCATTTTGCTAATGATTATGTGCTTTGTTTATATGCTGTTTTTGTGCTTCTTTGTTACATATTTGTTTGTTTTTATAGTGATTAAGATTACACAAGTTTGACTGTTGTACCCCTATTTTGACATTTTACCTATAATAAATAACTAAATTCTATCAACCTTTTATAATGAATGTTAAATCAAAATAATACGAGTTATCTTCCTTATATTAATGACCAGTCTCCATAATGTCAGTTATGTTTAAAGTATTCCCTGTATGTTCCCCATCTGAAGCAATGAATACTGTCAACCTTTTATACTGAATGTTTAATCTAAACAATACAAGTTAAACATTAAATTCAATATTTTATCTTTGTATAAAATTATACTTCATTCAATTTAGCTATTAAATGTCTTTAAACGAGAAATAAATATTGATATAAAGACGAATTTTGGCTAATCATTAAATATGCCAATAGGTCGTCTGATAGGCTTTGTTAAATTACTGATTTTTATATTGTAGATTGAACAATAATGTTAAGGATCATAGAATGATATTATCTTTTGTAATTGTATAAAAGATTCCATTACGATAGATTTACTTTGAATTTGGTGCTTAAAAATCACTGCATCTACCAAGGTAAAAAATGATTGACTTTAAAAGAGGGACGAAAGATACCAAAGGGACAGTCAAACTCATAAATCTAAAACAAACTGACAACGCCATGGCCAAAAATAAAAAAAGACAAACAGAAAAACAATAGTACACACGACACAACATAGAAAACTAAAGAATAAACAACACGAACCCCACCAAAAAACTAGGGGTGATCTCAGGTGCTCCGGAAGGGTAAGCAGATCCTGCTCCACATGTGGCACCCGTCGTGTTGCTTAAGTGATTACAAATCCGGTAAATAGTCTTAATTCGGTAGGTCATATTCATGAAAGGGAAGGGGATTGTAGTTACGACGTAAGGAACATATCCGATATCATTTGTGAAACGGTTATTCCATAACGGTCAACCAACTCGTGATGGCGTCCGTAAAATTTACGAAGGGATGATTTCAACTTTACCATTTGGAACTCTTGGTTTAATAGCTTCCTTGTGAGCAGCAAACCTCTATCAAGAAAATCATGATAGGAAATGCAAGCACGGGAATATCGTATCAATTGGGAGATATATACCCCGTATGCAGGTGCTGCTGGAATGTTGCTACTTAGAAATGGAAAGTTCACAATTGGAAAGCTGAAATCATCTCTTTTGTCGTAAAGTTTTGTTTTCAACCGACCCTCATTGTCAATTTCTAGATGTAAGTCAAGATATGAAGCCGACTTAACTGTATCTGTAGTATCCTTTATCTCTAGTTCGATTGGACTTACGACAAAATAAGTCATAGGAATCTTTACTGCTAGTGCTGTATTTATAGAGAAAGATTTTGATAATCTGTTCTTATCGAGAAAGATTTTGGCAATATTTTAGTTTCCTGCATGTGGTGTATCTAGAATTAAAAAAGAGGGACGAAAGATACCAGAGGGACAGTCAAACTCATAAATCAAAAATAAACTGACAACGCCATGGATAAAAATGAAAAATACAAACAGACAAACAATAGTACACATGACACAACATAGAAAACTAAAGAATAAGCAACACAAACCCCACCAAACACTAGGGGTGATCGTAGGTGCGCCGGAAGGGTAAGCAGATCCTGCTCCACATGTGACACCAGTCGTGTTGCTTATGTGATAACAAATACGGTAAATAGTCTAATTCGGGATGTCATTCATGAAAGGGAAGGGGATTGTAGTTACGACGTAAGGAACATATCCGATATCATTTGTTTAAGTTTCATTCAGTGTATCTTGAATTAAAAATCGCCTCTACCAAGGTAAAAATTGATCGACTTAAACTCAGGAAAAAAATAAACTCATCATAGATAGCAGGATTGAATTTGGTATTTATGCCAGACGCGCGTTTCGTCTACAATGGACTCATCAGTGACGCTCGAATCAAAATAAGTTGAAAGTCTAAATAAGGTACGAAGTTGAATAGCATTGAGGACCAAAAATTCCTAATTGTTTTGCCAAATTAAGCCGAGGTTATCTCTTCCTCAGGTAGAAAAGCATTAGTATTTCAAATATTCACAGTTTTGTAAACAGTTAATATATAATTCGGACCATAACAATGATAAAAGTCAGCGGAATCTATATTACTAGTACTGTAGTAATTGAGGAACGTGCATATATTGGAATCTGTTTGAAGTTTCATCCATTCAATGTAACATGAATTAAAAGATTGCCTCGGTTCCTTAGTTCAAACATATATAGAAAAAGAAAAAGACATTTCTTAATGTTTACTAGTATATTCAAATCTAGTATGGACAAGTACAAAGCAGGATTCATATTCATATTATTTTGAGATGAGCGTTACTGATGAATCTTATGTAGACGAAACGTGCGTCTGGCGTACTAAATTATAATCCTGTTGGTGACCCTCTGCTGTTGTTTTTTATTTGGTCGAGTTGTTGTCTCTTTGACACATTCCCCATTTCCATTCTCAATTTTACCTTTGATAACTATATAAACATGCTGTCGTTTTGGCATTCTCGTACTATTAAATTAAAACTTGATGTTTGAAATACATATTAGAGCCAATGAGACAACCTTCCACAAGGAACCAAATGAAGTAAAAGTATCCTTCCATTGTCTGTTCAATATGAATGCACTTTGAATATATTTAGGACCATACCTCTTAACTAAGTTGGGTTTTCTTTACTAGCCAATGTCCGCACACAACATATCACTCTTTTCTTCATATTGCCTTATAAATAAACTCATCATAGATACCAGGACTAAATTTTGTATATACGCCAGACGAGCATTTCGTCTACAAAAGAATCATCAGTGACGCTCGAATCCAAAAAAGTTAAAAATGCCAAATAAAGTACGAAGTTGAAGAGCATTGAGAACCAAAATTCCTAAAAGTTTTGCCAAATTCAGCTGAAGTAATCTATGCCTGAGGTAGAAAAGTCTTAGTATTTCAAAAAGTTCCAAAATTTTGTAAACATTAAATTTATAAATATAACCATATCAATGATAATTCATGTCAGCACAAAAAAGTGCTGACTACTGGCAAGGGCTTGTGATACCCTCGGGGAAATAAATCTCCACCAGCTAAAAGGTATCGTCCTAAATTTGTATTGAATTAATTCCATCCAGAGCACTTTTCAATAATTGTTTTAATCCATTTATTTCACATTATCATTGCTTAATCTGCTTAATTTATTTCACATTATCATTGCTTAATCTGCTTAATTTAAGTATTCGAAGCAAAACGAGGAATTTAAATAGATTTGTCTTTGTTTATTCTAACCATAGATGAAGAACCTTCATTCCCTCAAACTAACGTCCCATGAAGGTAAAAATATTCTTGAATATAAATATTATTTTATTAATCCAGTATTGTTAAATTTAAATTTTCATTCGAAGTAAGGTTTTACCCTTAAAACATAAGAGTGACAAATAAACTCATCATATATAGTAGAATAAAATTAAAATTGAGAATGGAAATGGGGAATGTGTCAAAGAGACAACAACCCGACCATAAGGCAGACAACAGCAGAAGGTCACCAACAGATCTTCAATGCAGAGGCTCCTGACTTGGGACAGGCGCAAAAATGCGGCGGGGTTAAACATGTTTATGAGATCTCAACCCTCCCCCTATAGCTCTAGCCAATCCAGAAAAGTAAACGCATAACAATACGCACATTAACATTCAGTTCAAGAGAAGTCCGAGTCTGATGTTAGAAGATTTAACCAAAGAAAATAAAAAAATGACAATAATACATTCATACTACTAGCAGTTAATTGACATGCCAGCTGCAGACTGCAATTAAACTGATTGAAAGATTATGTCTTCATCATATGAATATCAGGCACAACCCTTCCCGTGAGGGGTTTAGTATCATACCATCATAACATATATGAGAAGAACATTACCCGTGTCATGCCAACAACTGGTTTATATAAATGTGTTGTTTAGTTCCGATGCAAAGACCCTATAAGTGAATCAATATTAACGCGAAAATATGCAATCTTTAATGACCTGATAACAGTATCGTAACTATATCCCTTCTTAATAAGTCTATTTAAAGGTTTTGTTAGCTTCTGAGGTTAATACTGACATTTTTGTGCTTTATAAAGAATATTTCCATAAAATATTGGATGTGAAATACCTGAACGTATAAGAAGTTTGCATGTTAAGCTATATTTACGAATGATGTCCTTATACCGATGATAAAATTTAGTAAATGTTTTGACTAGTTTGTGATATCGAAAACCCTGGTGTAATAATTTTTCGGTAATACATAAATTTTTTAAATCGTTAAAATCTAAAACATTGTTACATACACGAGCAAATCGTACAAGTTGAGATATATAAACACCGTAAGATGGCGACAAGGGAACGTCACCATCTAAAAATGAATAAATAACGATAGGATATCATAAATTTTAGTAATAAGCTTTCCTTTAATGATATAGATATCAAGATAGAGGAAAAGGCAGTGGTCATTATTAGTATTAGCTTTATTTAAAGTAAGTTCAACATGATAAATTTCTTTAGTATACATACTGAAGTCGTCTTTATTGAGGGCCAAAATATCATCCAAATATCTAAAAGTATTATTAAATTTGTGTATCAGATGTTGTTTCTTTGGTTCTTTACTGGTTTTTGTCATAAATTGTAACTCATAACAATACAAAAACAGGTCCGCAATAAGTGGTGCACAGTTAGTCCCCATTAGAATTCCGTTAACCCGACGATATACGGAATCTCCAAAGCGAACAAAAATGTTATCTGGTAAAAATTCAAGGGCAGATATAGTATCAAAGCATGTCCAATTGACATAGTTTTTTTGTTTATTGCTACTAAAAAATGACCTAAAAGAGTTTGAACATATATAATATGTAAGATAGTCGCGCATTTCGTCGACGAAAGATTCATCAGTGACACTCGAATCAAAAAGGTTAAAAAGGCCATTAAACGTACAAAGTTTAAGAACATTGAGGATCCAGAATTTCAAAAGATATATTGGTGCTTTACCAAAGATACAATTTGCCGTTTTTTTTTAATTTCTAGACAATATGTTGCAGCTTAACCCATTACCAAACAGGTTACTTTAAATAAAGCTAATGATAACAATGACCACTGCCCTTTCCTCGATCTTGATATCTATATCATAAACGGGAAGCTTAATACAAAAATTTATGATAAAAGAGATGATTTTTCATTTCCTATTGTTAATTATCCGTTTTTAGATGGTGACGTTCCCTTTTCACCATCTTATGGTGTTTATATATCTCAACTTGTACGATTCGCTCGTGTATGTAACAATGTATTAGATTTTAGCGAGAGAAATTTATGTATTACTGAAAAATTATTACACCAGGGTTTTCGATATCACAAACTGGTCAAAACATTTACTGAATTTTATCACCGGTATAAGGAAATAATTCGTAAATATAACTCAACATGCAGACATCTTATACGTTCAGGTATTTCACATCCAAAATTTTATGGAAATATTCTTTATAAAGCACAAAAATGTCAGTATTCTCCTCAGAAACTAACAAAACCTTTAAATAGACTTATTAAAAGGGGATATAGTTACGATACTGTTGTCAGGTCATTAAAGATTGCATATTTTGGCTTTAACATTGATTCACTGATAGGGTCTTTGCATCGGAACTAAACACATTTATTTCTAAAAAAACCAGTTGTTGGCATGACACGGGTTATGTTCTTCTCATATATTTTATGATAGTATGATACTAAACCCCTAACGGGAGGGATTGTACCTGATATTCATATGATGAAGACATAATCTTTCAATCAGTTTAATTGAGGTCTGGAGCTGGCATGTCAGTTAACTGCTAGTAGTCAGTTGTTATTTATGTATTATTGTCATTTTATTGATTTTCTTTTGTTACATCTTTTGACATCAGACTCGGACTTCTCTTGAACTGAATTTTAATGTGCGTATTGTTATTCTTTTACTTTTCTACATTGGCTAGAGGTATAGGGGGAGGGTTGAGATCTCATAAACATGTTTAACCCCGCCGCAATTTTGCGCCTGTCCCAAGTCAGGAGCCTCTGGCCTTTGTTAGTCTTGTATGATTTTAATTTTTATTTTCTTGTGTATAATTCGGAGTTTAGTATGACGTCCATTATCACTGTACTATTATGCATATTTTAGGGGCCAGCTGAAGGACACCTACGGGTGCGGGAATTCTCGCTACATTGAAGACCCATTGGTTGCCTTCGGCTGTTGTTTGCTCTATGGTCGGGTGGTTGTCGCTTTGACATATTCACCATTTCCTTTCTCAATTTTACTTTATATATATGTCCACTCTTCCAGATCCCATGATATATCAATGAGTAAGTGCCTACATCTTTTAGTTTAGTTCTATTGTTGTGTTCTTCCTTTCGTTAAATATACGCATGTTTACATCTTTTAAGTTAATTCTATTGTAGTTTTCTACCATATCAGGTCACCTGATCATATCAATACCTACATGTTCACTTCTACCTTTAAGATCACGCGATATCAATACTTACATGATTTATATCTTTTTTGTCAATTCTATTGATGGTCTCTAACCTTCCAAATCACATGATATGGATGCCTGCTTATTTTTGTTTTTCTACGCATCGTTGTCAATATAATGGAATTTGATGCGACTGAGATACAAGTGAGAGGTTTAGCTAGCTATAAGACCAGGTTTAATCCACCATCTTCTACATAAGAAAATGCCTGTACCAAGTCAGGAACATGACAGTTGTTATCCATTCGTTTGATGTTTTTGAGCTTTTGATTTTTCAATTTGATTAGGGACTTTCCGTTTTGAATTTTCCTCGCAGTTCAGTATTTTTGTAATTTTTAATTTTTCAAATCATGATAACGCGTGAAATCAACGCCTGCATTCTTAAACCCTTACACTTTTAAATAGTTTGGTTGTTTTCTAAGCTTCCACCGACCACCTGGTATTAATTCCTACAGTCACACATTTTTTTGTTATCTTACTTCTATTGTTATTTTCTACCTGTTATTTATTATTGTTATGTGTAAGTCAAAGGTATTATTCCGTTTGGATTTCGTGCAATTCAATTTTTTAAATTTCATTCCCATTTTTAACCTTGGATTAATTTATACATATACATGTAATAGAATATTATCTTATATTTGTACTTCACTTTCGTATTAAATATTTCACCTGATGTAATTACATTACTGTTAGCAAATAGACAAATAAACTCATTTATTCTAAGTGCAAAATCCAAACTTCTTTTATCTTTTGATTATAAATTCATCTGCTTCAATGTCTTGATTTCGCAAACATCTTAATTTTCTTCAAATGTAAAAACAATTTCTGTTTTACATAGGAGCCAGAACAGCTAAAAATATATACAAGTTGTTCGGTTCTTTACGTTAAGAATTTGCCAAGTAAAATAGTTTCCATGTGTTTATAATACCAACGTTACTAATTTTATTCATTTTTAACATTTAATTCTTTATCTCTGTAAACGTTAAGACAGGAACACGAGGAATGCCAAGAAAACAAAATTGCATCGAAATGTTATGTTCGTGTATCTTAGAGAGTTTACTGATTAAATTAAGGACAACAGTATCATGATGGATGTTTGGATTGGGGAAGGGTGTACTTCATTTCTTTATTCTATAAGTCTTTATGGAATTTAGTTTCTTTATATTCTTTATATTCCAAAACCCCAATTTCTCTGGGTTTTTTTTTTTTTTATATTTTTAATTAGCACCCTGACTTTTCTTTTCTTTATATTTAGCTCCTCGTTTTTCTCTGTTCTTAATTTCTAGCACCACAATTTCTCTATGCTTTATATATTTACACCTCATTATCCTCTGTTCTGTATATTATTGTCTATTCTTTATTTAAGGCCTATTTTTCTCTATTTTATGTTTTAGCCCTTTACTCTTCACAATTGCCCATTATTTTCTATTCTTCATTTGTTGGGCCTACTATTTTCTATTCTTTAATTTATAACCATTTATTTTTCACATCTTGTCCATTATTCCCTACTCATTAAACCCCAGTCAGACCCTAAAACGGAAAGTCCGTTATCAAATGACAAAATCAAAAGCCCAAACACACCAAACGAAAGGAAAACAACTGTCATATGGTACAGGCATTTTCTTATGTTGCAAATGGTGAAATGAACCTGGTTTTATAGCGCTAAACCTCTCACTTGTACGACAGTCGCATCAAATTCCATTGTATTGACAACGATGCGTGAACAAAACAAACATACGTAATGGTTAAAATGTCCTGCAGTCAACATTGTGTTATAATTTCATCACAATTAAAACAAACAAATATTTAAGATTTTAGACAATCGCCAAAATGCGCTGTTTATTTATGAGGTAATCGAAATATAACTTTGTTATTTTTCCCTCTTGACTTCTGCTCGTTATTTTGTAATTAATCACAAGAGAAAACATAAACAAAGTAAGACAAGTTTTGATCTAATATATTTTTTTTATAGTTTTCAGTGCTAACATATGAATAAAGTTATTCTAGTACAGTTGTAACATTACGTAGTTGCATTCCAGGGTTTGATGATTGAGTGTTTGTGTTTAAGACCACTGTTAAAATAAATACTGTACATAGATATATATTGGCCGATTTATAGGTGAAAAATACGGAGTAAAATTTATCCATCTTTCTTTCTCGTCGTTTGCAATATGTGATTTTGGGTTTGTTTTTGTTTTTTTAAACTTAAACTCAACTTCAAATGAATAATTCTTACCAAAACCCATCAAGAAAAATACAATGAAACTCTTTACCATCAAAGAGTAAAATAACAACAACAAAAAACGATCTCCAAGAAAATTTAAAACAGAAAAAATGAAAGTTCAAACACATCAAACGAAAGGGAAACAACGTCATATTCCTGACTAGGGAGAGGCATTTCAATATGTATAAAACGGTGCATTCAACCTGGTTTTATAGCTAGCTTATTAGGTCAAACATTTGATAATTTTCTTTGTTTACCATTGTCACTGTAATCAATTAAAAATTCTTCAAAATATTTGATTAACATTTTTTGGCGAACAAAACTTTGATAGAAACAAAAGACCTAAAATATACCTGTGTATCTTGATTAAAAATCTGGGGTATAGTTTCCAAGAAATATATAAATTGATTTACCTGATATATGACGTAATTAACTGGGAAAATGAGGACAATCGATGTCCATTTGTGTAATGGAAAAATAATAATTTTCAGCAAGACTCAATTATAAGCATACTTTATCAAGAGCATTACACTGAAAAGGTGCAAACAACGATTAGAACCGATGATACAATGAACTTTAATTGAAAGAGTTGTAATAACACAAACCAAATGTGTCCCTGAAAGTAAAACCGCCTATTTGAAGGATAGTACCCACTGAAAATTTATCAAATAAAACTTATAAATTGTACACACTCTTTTGAAAATACAATACTATTGAGTTTATTTATAATGTAGACGGTTGTAATGATTATTGCTTCCGTTGTAAAATTTAACAAGCTAATACACTCAAGTATAATACTTTACAGATGCCATTTCTTATCAATTCTAATTACAATAAGCAAATTGATAAATGAAATGTTAAATTTACAGTAGTTTACTATAGACAAAAAAGCAAATATTCTTATACTTTCGGATCTCGTTTTATAGTTAACAAACTATTTACAACAAACTTGATTCATATTTTAATCATATTACACATTATAAATTATTGGTCTTTCAATAATGCAACGATTTTGGTTTTGTGAATTTCGGCCAGGGACAAGATAGCGATCCTTTCCCTATCTAATAAAGTTTAATGGGTATTCTAAATTAGCAAAAGAGAAAATCTACATATCAAGGCGACAATACTTTCCTGATGTTAAAATATTGTAAATCGACCATTTGCAAATTCAAAAACTTTAAACGAAATGTTGGTTAATAGAATGGTACTGATAATGAAGCTTTATTATTTTTACCACTCTGAATATTTGGAAACACAAATAAATGAAGATATTTCGTCTTATCAAGTTACAATGTTGCACAAATCATATTAAAAATTGAATTAAACCAATGAAAGTTTGAAGAAATAATTATAAATATCGCTTTATATCAGTTTTTAATAACTACATTAAATTTACGCATGTCTCTTGGCTCAGTTTTTAATGTGATTTATATATATATGATACTAACAATCTTTAGGCAACAACACCAATTTTACCTTTGAATGTACCGTAAATGAACATTATAAAATAGTATAAAATTCAAATTTTGACAATGAATTCCAAAGACAAAACAGGTGGTGTTTCTACATTTAACATCTTAGCAAGGAACAAAAGAACTGCATCTGCCAATTCCATGAATTCAGAGAGAAGAAAAAAGATAATAAAATGTTCTACTTACAATGTAGCGTAAGGCATGTTCTACATTCCAACAAATCAATGTATTTTGACTTATAACAATAATGTACAATATGTTTAAAGTCAATAGTAAGAACGTGAAGTGGTAAAATGATTACTGGTCGAACAATTAGTATGATATTGGTTACGGATCATTTGCCCCGTTACAGAGTTTGATAAATGATAATAGAGGAACCAATTGGGGAATTTGAGATAATTCATTTAAGTTTCATTAACTAATTTATTCGATGATATGTATATATAAATGTCTGATTGTTGGATTTATTTTAGTGTTCAAGAGTGTGATACGAACCATTATTGTTCTGTTGATGATAGTCTTTATAATTTTCTCATTGTTAACTTTTCATTTTATGAAATACAGAAGAATACTTCTGTTTTTTGTTGTCATTTTTCATTTTGATTGTAAATGCGATAATAAGGATTTCATAACTGTATTATCATGTTTGTTTTCTAAAATCTTCATATCAATTGTCATATTTATTTTTGGAAATAAAATAGAAATGATGTCCTAAGAGAGTAAATTTCAAAGGTTATATATATACGTTAGTTTTTCAGCATAGAAGAATATATAACCGTTCCTCGTTTTATATAACGGAAATAGTTTGAATTCACATGCTGTATGTGATTATTTTATTAGATCATCCTATTCAAAAATTGATGTCAGTCGTAGTAAAAGAATGGAATTAAGAGCATGTACAAGCAAAAAGTGGAGTAAATAGTATGCTTGCGTTATTTTTAGTTTAAAAGTGCATTACCATAAAGAGAGCAACTTTCTAGTATATCAACTGTGATACGCAAAAACACAAAAGTAGCAATTACTGATCTTGCGTATATACATTTGGGATGGACGGATTGCATTCGACGTACATATGTATACATTGTACAAATACTATTTGTTTGGGTAACATATGCACACCATTTGTTGGGTCAGGTGTTTGAATACAATTGGCTTTGTTAGACATATAAACACCATTGGTTCGATTAAAAGTGCATTCGCATTTTGTATCAATTTGACTTCCGGCTATCTAATGGAAACTGGAACATGTTTGTTTTAAATGCCAATAAAAAAAATATAACAAAAGTACAAAATTCCAATTCGCAGGTAAACTTACAAAATCAAACGTTTTTATCGAAATAGCTCTTCGTATAGACATTTTTCGAAATAAATGATGGGTTAAACATTTTCGTAAAGCTAGCTAAACCCCCACTTGTACTTTGTTATATTGACAGAATAACGAAATTTGTAATTGCCCAACACGTGTGTCGTAATTTTTCCCTCTAGAGAGCCCCTCATCTAGATCACCTGCAGTCAGTATGAATTTCGACCATTGACCTTGTGATGTTTAACACATATTCAGATGTTATAGAAAATATGAAGTTTTGTATTTGTTGGCATCACTGATGTTTCACATTATTTGACTATCTGTAGATCAGTAGGTATCCCTGATTGATTGGCTGATAAACGGGGTTCAAAACATTAATAAAGATGGCGAACGGTTAATGTCGAGCAACTGTTATTTTTAATTTCACGTGTGTTCGAACCAAAGGATGTTATTTGTAAAGTAAGACTTTAACACACAGTTCAAGTCGAAGAATTGATTCCAGTGCATTTTCAAATTATTTTTTTTCACTGTTTATTAAATATAGGACGTGTGATTCCAATAAAGGGCACTTCAATCATGTGTTGGTCCAGTTGAGCATCTGTGAGGGGGACCGACCTGGTGTAGGTATAGAAAAAAAGATAATGACATTATCGAAAGTAAAGGGATTCAAGGTTTGGCCACACAACACAACAGAGACAAGTCAACAAAAAAAAGAAAGAGGAACTACAGGAGATTGATGCTTACTGTAACAAACGGAGGAAAGTTGGAGAAGAATGGGAAAATTGACGACACGGTAACTTTGTCGGACCACACACATTGATTTATTGTTTTCTTAAACAAAGTTACTAAACGTTTCCCTTGAACCTACCTGTATGATCCTCTTTCAGGACATTTGAAAAAGTCTTAAAATATTTCAATGTATTACAAAAGGTAAAATCTTATTAACCCCTTTACTGTATTTAAAAGTTATAAAGCCTACAAAAGATCAGCCATTTGATCATAATCTTTTAGAATTATTATCCAATTTAAAACCAGTGCATTAAAAGCCACGGGTTTGTAATCAAAACATTGATAGTATCATATTTACTTTTTTAATTGCAGTCACGAATATACTTACAAAAAACGACAAATAACGACAAAATATGTTTGCATTAGTATGTTAAAGGTTAAGGTATTGTGTCGATTGGAAAACTTTCTTATGTTACAACACAGTTGTCTTTCCAGTTAAAATGAAATAATTCATACGTTGATTTTTATTTAATAAAGAAGTAAAATCACAAAAATACGAACTCAGGGGAAATCATTCGGAAAGTCATATCACATGGTAAATCAAATAAAGCTTTATAAGCATTTATATATCAAATTATTGGTAAAGCCAAACCAAAAATGTTACGGATTAGGTAATGGTACCTGACTTTTGTTAAGGACGGTATTTTGTTTTAAAGGAAACAAACATAAATACTTTATAAGAACACGAAGTTTTAATTTACATCTTTCAGTGCATGTATTTTTACAACAGTTTGCAAAAAATGAAAAAAATCAGTTGCACTTATTTATCGTACGGTAGCTGACAACTAAATGATCTTATAAACATATGACCTTATGAACCTTATGCAAAAAATATCCAAATTTGTGCACGCACTTTCACAATTTAAAACAAATCTTAGTTAGTAAACGATATCATTAGCTATTTAAAATGAGCTAAAAGAAAACAAAATGAAAAATTGCTATCTAATGTGAAATCAATCTTATGAACATGCTATCCGTCTTAACCTGTAATCTGAAAATCTGAAAATCGTCATTGCGTATTGTGCTATGGTAGTTCTTTGTATTCTTGTCATTCACTTTTGCTGATGTGCTTTGTCTAGATTTATTTTTGCTGATGTGCTTTGTCTAGATTTATTTTTGTGTTTATTTGCAACATATTTGTCTGTTTTATATTATAGTTCGTTTCTGTGTGTGTTACATTTTAACGTTGCGTCGTTTGTTTTCTCTTATTTTTTAGTGTAAATTCACATTGCGATAAGACGTGTCACGTTACTTGTCTATCCGAAATATATGTATTTGGTTTTGATGTTATATTTGTTATTCTCGTGGAATTTTGTCTGATGCCTGGTCCGTTTCTGTGTGTGTTACATTGTAGTGTTGTGTCGTTGTTCTCTTATATTTAATGCGTTTCCCTCAATTTTAGTTTGTTACTCCGATTTTGTTTTTTGTCCATAGAATTTATGAGTTTGAACAGCGGTATACTACTGTTGTCTTAATTTATAGTGATTAAAATTATAAAACAAAGTTGACTGTCACTACTGCACATGTTGTATACCTATTTTGATATTTTACCTATTTTGTTTACTTTGTTCACACTTCGTTGTCAATATACCAGTAATGGAATTTTATGCAACTAGCATACAAGTGACAAATTAGCTAGCTTTAAAACAAGGTTTTACCCACAATTTTCTACATAAGAACATGCCTGTACCAAGTCAGGAATATGACAGTTGTTATCCATTCGTTTGATGTGTTTGAGCTTTTGATTTTGCCATTTGAGAGACTTTTCGTTTTGAATTTTCTTCTGAGTTCAAGTATTTTTGTGGTTTTACTTTTTTTGGAGAAAATATCAAAAATTGTGCATGCACTTTCACAATTTGAAAATAGGTCTTGTTCAATAAATGTTGTCATTAGCTATTTCAATTGAGCTAAAAGAAAACAAAATGAAAAATGTCTACCTAGACCAATTATCGAATGCTATTTCTATCTTATATACATGTACTCCGTCATTACTTGCAATCTGAAAATCTTTTTCGTAGAAAGAAGAAAAAATCCCCTGTCGTCATTTCTTTTGTATCCCTCTAGTCTTAAAAAAAAAGTAAATGTCATCGGACGTTAAGCAAACAACAATCAATCAATTACATCCAAATAAATTAAATGTCGCCTTATGCGTCCGTTTCAATTAAGCTTAAATTTTAAATTAACTGTTGACAAAATTACTCGCCGTCATACCCTCTTTATTGTTTATAGAACGTAAATATATCCTACATGTATTCCTGTTAAGAGATATTTACGAACTTTATTGTCGATTTATTTTAAATTATTGTTTTAATTCACGCTAGAAAATGTTTCATGATTCTCCATTGTAATTACACAAACGTTTCATTAGGCTTCATCACTTTCTTTTCCGTAGACACTTCCGCATGACGACGTCCGCCTGAAACAAATGAGTCCCGGATATTATGTTTTTGTGTGCCATTTTGTTGAGAGTCAGCGAAAGTGTTTGATTGCAGATTCATCTGATATCTGTTTCCGGTTCGATGTGTTAGTCCCGACCCGTTTACAGAAGACGATCTTGAGTTTCCAATGCTATGTAATGACGCAGCCGATGATCGATATGAACTTGTTTCACTTCCGGTTCTCTGTATGCGAAACTGTTCGTTTATGTTGATGTTGAACTCTTCCCAGGTATAGCGAACGATATCTTGCGTGATTGCGCTTCCTGCATTATTGGACAACATTTGCAAAAGAAATATTCCATCGAATTTTAAATGGCCGTATATGAAAAGCTTAACCTTTTTATCAAGGTTACCAGTTTTTTCATCATGCACATCGATATCGTTCAATAATAAATATTTGATAATATAATTTTCCCTTGATCGCGAAGTTAAAGCCATGATTAATGTGAATGCGAAGTTTAAAAGGTTACAACCAAAATAAATGTCAACCAAAACCACAGTGCGATGAAAACCTTTTCGTTGTATAGATTGATAGGAAGAACACATTGTAATGTGTAACGCTGAACATTTGTCAGCTGCCGCAAATCAAAATCGCACAGCGTCACCCTTGGAAATCGTTTATGATTTAAAGCCCAATCCTTTCCCGCCAAAAACTTTTCCATAACGTCATATCCGTAAATGTAGAAATCGTCTGCTAAGAATTCATTCAGAAGTATCAATTGTCCAGCGACATTAACCAAATACAAAAATCTAACAAATATCAAGAGTGCCATTAGGAAATTCCCATGATGTCTTCCAATTCCGAAGTCGAACAGTTTGTTTAATCGTGTTCTACTTTCTTTGAGCTGGGCACCTTTATTTGCACCAGAACACCAAATACTGATATATTTCCCTAGCGATTGTAAAACTTTTTGGCGTTCAATCTCCATATCATACCCTGGCGGGAAAAAATCCATTTGGTCCATTGGAGGTTGTCCTGCATTGGCTAAATTTATTTGATGCGTTCTTCGTGCAGCAAAAAACATTTCTGTCTGTGTTTCTTTTGCTGTCGTCATAAATTTCTTGATTCCAACGCCACATTTTGTAGACAAATATTTCCAAATCGCCCTCGGCATTTTAAACAAAAATGCCATAACCAAAAATATTAATGGCGTCCATTGATAATAATATATCTTGTTGGCTTGTCGAATCTCGTAACTCATGGGGACAGGTTTACTCATAGGGATGTAATATGTATTAGAAATCCAACATATATAATTTACATATTTTACCCAGACATCGACGTCATTGAAATTGGCATTCTCCTCGTAATCTTTGTTAAATTCTGTCGGGCACCAGCACTCTATGGGTGTGCCTACCAGTTCCGGTGTTCCTATGACAACGACAAACATAAACAGCATCATACCGGTATAATAATGGTTGACTCTGTCAATCAAGTTGTCATCGTAGACAACTCTGTCCTGGTAACTGGCACCAAATACTTCGAGGGTTTCGTCTAATCTGGAAAAATAACAATGATGTTAATAATCAAGATAGTCAACCAGTTCACGGTGGCCGCTTACTGGAAGAGGAAGAATTAATTGCTGTGATCATGAAAACACGGGTTTTTCGCGAAGAGATAACTGTTCTGTTTTTCGTATCCGAGTATGTATTTCCAGTTCTTTACCTGTTTTGTTCTTGACCACTGCATGAAGTTTGCGCTTAATAAAATTAACATATGTGCTACTATTCTAGTGTATGATCTAATCGGGTTGGTTTTTTTTTTTTTTTTTTTTTTTTTTTTTATTTATCTAAAAGGACATTCGCGCTTTTTCTACAAAACAACTGCGATGTATCAAAATGACTTCTTCTAGTAGGTTCAAAGAAATTTATGCTACCATCTTCCTTCGTACAATTTGTTTTCCTTGCTTGTGTTGTTTTAGTACAACAACTCTTTATCAAATGAAACTTCATGTAAATTCATAAAACAACACTTTAAAGAGAACATGAATTGAAAACGAAAAAAAAAAACATTAATTACGAGTGTCCGAATCGTTTTCTACATTTACCTTGGTGTAAACAATATTTTATTATGAAGTACATTTTATATACACATTAACAAATGGGACTCAGAAATAAACGAAGTGCTTAATAAATATAAATCTATCTCCTAGATTTGCCTTCATCAGCAATGCTAAACCCCAAACACTTGAAAGTCTAAGGTGTACAAATATGTATAAACAGCTCGTCGTTGGATCCAAAAAAAAGGTAAATAGATTTCTGTCCGACTTTCTGGACAACCAATATAAAAAGTAAAATCACAAAAATACTGAACTCCGTGGAAAATTCAATCGGAAAGTCCCTAATCACATGGCAAAATCAAATGACAAAACACCTCAAACGAATGGACAACAACTGTCAACTTCCTGACTTTGTACAGGCATTTTCAAATGTAGAAAATGGTGGATTGAACTTGGTTCAATAACCTGGTAATGAGTTCAATATAGGAATGCAGTTTCCGTATTTAATTCGATGACTGGGGCAAATATAAGTTCTGTGATGAGATTGCTTCCCTTAGTCTATGAAGTAGATACTTAGGCAATCTTACGCGGGGTTGCTTCCCTTAGTATATGAAGTAGATACTTAGGCAACCTTACGCGGGGTTGCTTCCCTTAGTCTATGAAGTAGATACTTAGGCAACCTTACGCGGGGTTGCTTCCCTTAGTCTATGAAGTAGATACTTAGGCAACCTAACGCGGGGTTGCTTCCCTTAGTCTATGAAGTAGATACGTAGGCAACCTTACGCGGGTCGCTTCCCTTAGTCTATGAAGTAGATACTTAGGCAACCTTACGCTGTTGAGTTGCTTCCCTTAGTCTATGAAGTAGATACTTAGGCAACCTTACGCTGTTGAGTTGCTTCCCTTAGTCTATGAAGTAGATACTCAGGCAACCTTGCGCTGTTGAGTTGCTTCCCTTAGTCTATGAAGTAGATACTTAGGCAACCTTACGCGGTTGAGATAGGGAAGATCTTCTTTAGCTCATTCGGTTAGAGTGCTGCCTTGGAACAAGATATTAGGTTCGAGTACCGGCGGAGACAATGTTATTTCCTTTCTCATAAAATTGAGAATGGAAATGGGGAATGTGCCAAAGAGACAACAACCCGACCATAGAAAAAAAACCAGCAGAAGGTCACCAACAGGTCTTCAATGTAGCGAGAAATTCCCGCACCCGGAGGCGTCCTTCAACTGGCCCCTAAACAAATATATACTATTTCAGTGATAATGAACGCCATACTAATTTCCAAATTGTACACAAGAAACTAAAATTAAAATAATACAAGACTAACAAAGGCCAGAGGCTCCTGACTTGGGACAGGCGCAAAAATGCGGCGGGGTTAAACATGTTTGTGAGATCTCAACCCTCCCCCTATACCTCTAGCCAATGTAGAAAAGTAAACGCATAACAATACGCAAATTAAAATTCAGTTCAAGAGAAGTCCGAGTCTGATGTCAGAAGATGTAACCAAAGAAAATAAACAAAATGACAATAATACATAAATAACAACAGACTACTAGCAGTTAACTGACATGCCAGCTCCAGACTTCAATTAAACTGACTGAAAGATTATGATTTCATCCTATGAACATCAGGCACAATTCTTCCCGTTAGGTGTTTAGTATCATACCATCATAACATATATGAGAAGAACATAACCCGTGTCATGCCAACAACTGGTTTTTTAATAAATGTGTTTAGTTCCGATGCAAAGACCCTATAAGTGAATCAATATTAACGCCAAAATATGCAATCTTTAATGACCTGACAACAGTATCGTAAGTATATCCCTTCTTAATGAGTCTATTCAAAGGTTTTGTTAGTTTTTGAGGTGAATACTGACACCTTTGTGCTTTACAAAGAATATTTCCATAAAAAATTGGATGTGAAATACCTGAACGTATAAGAAGTCTGCATGTTGAGCTATATTTACGAATGATGTCCTTATACCGATGATAAAATTTAGTAAATGTTTTGACTAGTTTGTGATATCGAAAACCCTGGTGTAATAATTTTTCAGTAATACATAAATTTCTCTCGTTAAAATCTAAAACAGTGTTACATACACGAGCGAATCGTACAAGTTGAGATATATAAACATCGTAAGATGGTGACAAGGGAACGTCACCATCTAAAAATGGATAATTTACGATAGGAAATGAAAAATCATCTCTTTTATCATAAATTTTAGTATTCAGCTTTGAATGATCTCCGGTTACAGTTGGTTTTATTTTGCGTCATGATTACAAAATATATTATACCCATCATAGTGGTAGTATATGAAATAAAGTCTATATCAGTTACTGTACGTAACTATGTTAAATGCCGAATTCTGATTCAGTGATCATCTGTAACTAGAGACATGTGTAATAGAGAAACGACTCGTATACTTTTATTATTAAAAATGTCTCCAGGAATTTGAACTAGTGAAATGTCTTCTGATAAAAAAAAAAAATAGTGAAATGTCTCTTGATACTCTTAGATTAAAGTCAAATGTATCAGTGTATAAAACTAGTGAAATCTCTCATTAAAATATGACTAGTGAAAGGTTCTTGATAACTAACATGGTGGAGATTTGATACCCCTTTCGCAATAGATAAATGATTGTACCCAAATCGACAGAAAATTTACTTTGTAAAAAAAAGTTACTTACAACGTAAAGTAAGGCATCCTGATTATAAAAGTTAGTTAAAAAATGGAGAAAATATAAACTACAGTAAAACTATATTATACAAAACAATGAAAGTACGATCGGGTCTGTTTGATCTTTTGTTTATCAATGAAATAGTTTACTGAATTGGAAGACTGACTGTACAAAATATCTTTGATTCAATATCCTATATACATAAAACTTTTATCATTATACAAAGAAACGTATATATACATTTGTATTCCTGACACAGTTTCGACTTTGGCAGACCTGATTCTTGCAGATAAATTAAAAAAAAATATCTATTATTCAATAGTCTATATGCGTTAAACATTTATTATCAGCTACAAAGAAATATATATGAACGTTTGTATTCCTGACACAGTTTCTGAATAGAGCTACCTCTTTCACATACATAAAATCTTTTAGTTTTCTATGATTCAATATTCTATCTAAATAAAATTTTTATCATCATATGCATTGTATAAAAAAAATGTTATGAACCTTTATATTCTTGAGACAAACCTACTCATGACACATACATAAAAGCTTTTAGTTGTTTATGATTCAATATTCTATGTAAATAAAACGTTTATCATTATCCAAAACAATGTATATGAATGTTTGTATTCCTTATCCAGTTTCGACTTTGGCAGAATGAGACCTTCTTCTTTAATATAAATAACATCTTTTAGTTGTCTTTGATTCCATATTCTATATATGCATAACACTTTTATCATTATATGTAAAGAAATATATAAACGTTTGTGAGGGCCCTCATGGGGTTTTTGATTATGTGATTACTTGGCCGTTTTTTTAATGATTATTTGATTATTAAGCCAAATATTTCATGATTATTTGATTACCTAGGACTGTATTTTTAGTTTATGATTATTTGATTACTAAAGATAAGCAAATATTTAATGATTATGTGATTATATTGGCAAAAAAATGGTGATTATGTGATTACTAGGACCCCCCCATGAGGGGCCTCGTTTGTATTCTTGACACAGTTTCAACTATACAGACCTCCTAGGGGGAGCTTTCCTATAAATTAAAGTTATTAGATGGGAATGTAAATAAAATCTATCTAGTTTTTAAATAAGAACAAGAAATAATATTATGTTATTTGAGTATCATTCAAAAGAATGCATGTATAGGTTGAGCTCGAGAGGTTGAGAGAATGTATTTTACAAAAGTTAAGTATCATAATAGTTTTACTGTTAGCTAGCCAATATGAAATATAGGTCACTGAAGAAAAAATAAGGTCCTCCATTAGTAAAACACCATGCTAGTGAAGGAAATCATTAGATTAAAGATTTACATCGTTACAAAAACAAAGTACCCTTCTGCACAGAAAAAATAAACTAGAATTTCAAAAAGAATAACATTTGCGAGGCATTACAAAATTAAACTCAAATTACATGTAACATTGACGACTACACAGATGGATGAGTTCGAGTGATTTGTTGTTGTTATTATTTATACGTCTATGCCTTTAATAAACCAATAACAAACTCTTGCCCAATATCAAAAACTGAAATCTATTGAAATTCTTTAAAAATAACTAAACGTAAATTTAAAATAATGAACCAGTTCAAGGGAGACAATACTCGCAAAGCTTCAATTGACTTTTTTCGAATTTGAGGGCTATCACTCTTGGTTTTCCAGTCCAGCCTGGATAATAAGATTTTCATATTTTTTGCTCTAAAGTTCTGGATACATATTTTCATTGGATTTTTAGGGGTTGTATTATGCACTCAATTATACAGATTTATGTCCAATAAGCTCATAGACAAGTTTGCAACAAACAATTTCACAGTCAGTACAGGGACTGCAGTTGTGAAATGTAACTATCTGTATCTTTAATCGCAATTAGTACCCCTCCTCCACTACAGTTTATGTCCTTTCGGAAGATAGTATATCCAGTAGGAAATATTTGTCTGTCCGTGATCCTGTCGTCTACCCATGTTTATGTACCAAATATTATACCTGGGTTCATGCTTTCTATGAGATTATGTACTTGGCCTTGTTTACTTTTGATTAATTGGAAGTAAACGTTAGTAGTCTTATAGGTGTTTCATTTTATTTGAAGTTCTTCTATTCTTGTTATTATCGGGGGTCGTTGCATACGTGTATAAAGGTCTTTTCTTATTTGAAGACGTTGGACTGGCAAGAAAAGTGTAAGACAGAACGCTGAAATGATTTGATGTGCTAAGAATTAGTTTTGAATAGTTCGGAAAACCACACATGATACAGTTCAAAGCAATTGCACTGTCATTTGTAAACTCATAGTATGATTTAGTGATCATAGACTGGTATGCGACATGATACCGCTGATTGCTCGTGTCACATACTATCCCTTTGTCGTTCCATGCAACTGGGTGGTCGCAAACCCCAAAAAACAGAACACTATAACCACCTCTTCATTCGAGAAACTTCAAACTTATGTCAAATGCTTTAGTGAGAAATTATTTAAGCATATGAAAAAGAAATTATCTCCTGATTATGATGAAATGTTGTCTTAAAATATTCACAAAGAGGGGCGAGCAAACAATTTTTCATTTGAGCTTAATTAACATTTTAACAATGTTCCATTAAAAATGAATGTTACTTTAATCTATCCCGGCATATGAAGTTTACGCTGAGGGGCATACTGTGTACTACTGCTTTGCCTTTATTGAGTCCCCCCTTTTCCATCACCAAGACAGTCTTTATATTTCTTATGTGGCAAGTAATGGTTTATTAAGTCCCCCCTTTTCCATCACCAAGACAGTCTTCATATTTCTTATGTGGCAAGTAATAGTTTATTGAGTCCCCCCTTTTCCATCACCAAGACAGTCTTCATATTTCTACTGCTTTGTCTTTATTGAGTTCCCCCTTTTCCATCACCAAGACAGTCTTCATATTTCTACTGCTTTGCCTTTATTGAGTCCCCCCTTTTCCATCACCAAGACAGTCTTCATATTTCTTATATGACAAGTAATGGTCTATTCATAATGCTTCATTTGAGTTGTTTTTCTTGTTTTGTAGATTGAAGTATTTTGTATGTTTTAATGGATGGCTGTGATTGAGCATGTTTGACAGTTTGATACCAAATTAGTAACGACTGAGAATAAGCCGTAGTGTGCTTTTAAAAAAGAAAAAAGAACTGTTTTTGAGTCATAGTATACATCGGTTAAGAAAAATGTATGCTACCCTCACAAGGAGAGCTAATTTCTGATACATGTTATAAGTTTTATTGTATAAATAATTTACGTTCGTTTAATTCTGGTGAATCTAACACTATATATAATGCAAAAATCATGGTGTATCGGAAAGGAACAGAAATTTAGCCATGCAACAATACATCTACAGACCCCTCAGATTGTTGTTACAATGTTTTTTTGCACACATAGTGAAGAGGCTTAAATAAGCATGGAAAGTTTGTTCTTGTCGATTTAAAGGCCCATTGGTGGCCTGCGACTGTTTTCTGCTCTTTGGTCGGGTTGTTGTCTCTTTGGCATATTTCCATTCTCAATTTTATGGAAAATTGTAAAGTAAAATGCATTAGTACGCTGTAAGCAATGATTATGCTTTCTATTCATTGAAAGCATGTTTCTGAGAAGACAAAGTTTCACTTAAACATTGTAAAAGGGTTAAATAGCAGTCCCTTACGACATATCTTGGTCTGATTACTTAGTACTAGTATATGAAATATAAGGAAAGCTGACATTTTAATGATTTATTAAATTTTGAAGTTTGGTAAATTTTGAGTGTGATATATTTATTTTTAAAGTGGAACGAAATATACCAGAAGAACATTCAAACTCATTAATAAAAATAATAAACTGACAATGCCATGGCTAAAAATAAACTGACAACGCCATGGCTAAAAATAAACTGACAACGCCATGGCTAAAAATAAACTGACAACACCACGACTAAAAATAAACTGACAATGCCATGGCTAAAAATAAAATGACAACGCCATGGCTAAAAATAAACTGACAACGCCATGGTTAAAAATAAACTGACAATGCCATGGCTAAAAATAAAATGACAACGCCATGGCTAAAAATAAACTGACAACGCCATGGCTAAAAATAAACTGACAACGCCATGGTTAAAAATAAACTGACAACGCCATGGCTAAAAATAAACTGACAACGCCATGGCTAAAAAAGAAAATGGCAAACAGACAAACATTAGTACTCAAAACACAAGATAGAAAACTAAAGACTAGCAACATTAACCTCACCAAAAACTGGTGGTGATCTCAGGTGCTCCGAAAGGGTAACTTGAGATCGTGTTGCTGACGTCAGTACATACCTAGTAAAAAGTCTAATTCGGTAGGTCACATTCGTGAAAAGGGGACGGGAAATACATGCTCTTATGAGACTAAATCTAACGGTTTGCCGCCATTCCAATTCTTGAAATGGCATGTGTACCGATTGGATGTGTACGGATTGATAGTTTAGTCTTAGATGCATGATTTTTATTAGTTGTTAGTGGCTTTGAACTAGCTGTCAGACAACTGCAAGTACTCTCAGATCTGTTCATTGTGTCTTTTTGTGTCGGGATGCATAAGTACCCGGCCACGTCAACTTTTTCAACTGATTTTTATAGTTCGTTCTTATGTTGTACTGTTATACCACTGTCCCAGGTTAGGGGGAGGGTTGTGATCCCGCTAACATGTTTAAACCCGCCACATTATTTATGTATGTGCCTGTCTCAAGTCAGGAGCCTGTAATTCAGTGGTTGCCGTTTGTTTATGTGTTACATATTTGTTTTTCGTTCATTTTTTTTTATATAAATAAGGCCATTAGTTTTCTCGTTAGAATTGTTTTACATTGTCTTATCGGGGCTTTTTATAGCTGACTATGAGGTATGGGCTTTGCTCATTGTTGAAGGCCATACGGTGACCTATAGTTGTTAATGTCTGTGTCATTTTGGTCTCTTGTGGACAGTTGTCTCATTGGCAATTATACCACATCTTCGTTTATATATGTTAAGATATGTAGATATTTACTTTGTTATGATTACATTTTTGTTTCATTAACAATCATACTTCACAAGGTCATCTACTTATTAAACGTATACATACATGTACTTACATTTTCATACTCATGTTTATATCTCATCTAATTTAAATATCGGTATGTGATAATACTTATATTTAACATTTTCCAATTTAGCTTCGACAGTTTTTTAAATATTTGTATAATTTTTCCCTCGTACAAAACCTTTCTATATACAAACATTATCTGCTTTAAAAACAATTTTTAATGTGTATACTTAATTCAAGAAAAAGAGGTTAACTTACGCACACAAATAAGTCACGCACAATAAAATGGACAAGTCACGAACATGAATATAGAAAAGTCGTACAATGAAATACATTGGGTTGTGCTTACTAATAAAAGTAAACTACAGGGAGACAGCAGCCCAACAAAACATTGCTAATATATATATATATATATATAAGAATATGTGGTATGATTGCCAACGAGACAACTCTATACAGGGAGATCAAATGACACAGAAATTAACAACTATATGTCACTGTACGGCCTTCAACAATGAACAAAGACCATGCCGCATAGTCAGCTATAGAACCTTGTTTCATAGTTTCTTTTTACATTTGAATTTATTCAGGATATGGATACTTGTAACATAAACAACTTATATATATATATATATATATCCCTATAGCATAGACATATTCCTGCATCATTGTTTTATACCTTTAATGCTATTTTATATATAATGATTGCCAATGAAATAACAAACCAAACCAGAGTCAAAAATACCTGATTGTAATAAACTACACAGCAATGAGATAACAAACCAGAGTCAAAAATACCTGATTGTAATAAACTACACAGCAATGAGATAACAAACCAGAGTCAAAAATACCTGATTGTAATACACTACACGGATTATTGTACTGCCTTTCAAAATGAGAAAAAGCTTTAACATTTATAAAAAGACCCGATTTGATATAAAGTGTGAAACAATTCAATCGAGAAACCACTTTTGGTTTGTAAAAAAACAACAAACGATAAACAAATACAAATACAGCAATGAACAACTCTCGAGGTTGGGGAGGGAAGAATCGACATCTGCTTAGTTTCAGAAACTTATTATTCAATCAGGAACCTAGCCATATATTCCATCTCAATTCCTCGACCTTCTCATATATGGCCAATCTTGAAATAGCAATATATTCCAGTTGCTTATCCCAACCACTCATTACAAAGTAAGAGCAACTGAACTGCATGCTCATTACTAGGGACAGACACATACAGAATTTGGCAGAGTTTTACATATTAGTGAGCACAAACATCCCCTAACCTGTTAGTTCTCTCTTCAAACGTGTGTATTAAAAGTGATATAGAGATACTACAACTACTTTACCACACATACGTACACTTTTAGAGTCATATTTTCACGTTCTTCTTCCTCATGTGTAAATGGTGGATAATCTATCTATATATGTATATGTGTGACTTTAATTTTAGTATTTAACACTGAAATAATTATGTGTTAAAGTTTTTTTGTCAAATATTTCTTTTATGGTTTTTAATCGAGGATATAATAGTTTAATAATCTGTTGTTGAAGGTCTTTGTGTAGATTTAAATAAACTAAACAAACAACCCCCTATTGATTGTAACGTAGTCGCAAGATATCTTAGCAGGGTTTGATTAATATTTTAATGATATTATTAAATTGTATGCTGGCTGAATGTTTTTTCTCAGATAATAATCCAGTTCCATGAACGGCTGGCAATTAATCTATAGTTTTTGGAATTTGTTTGCTCAAAAATGTCGGAAACATGAAAACAAAAATGTTTACCGCCATTCCTTTTAAACTTACTGAACTATCGCTCCATTTGAATGAATTTAATTTCAAAATGTCATTGCTAGCCCTTGAATTAGCCTGGCATCCTGACCCAATATAAGATCATATAATACTTCTTCGATATATCAAGCAGTGAGCCAGGATATCAGATCTTGGATTTACAGTGGAATTAAAGTTGTTGTTAAAAAATATTTTCAGCCTCTGAAATTAGCAGTTTAAAAAAAAATTAAAATTAATTTCTTCTCACCAATTCTCTAGAATCGTGTGTTCTATTCATTTTGGGGGAAACAAATTAGTCGCTCGCTCCATTATTTGTCAAGAAAAGTTGTTTTTTAGTGCATGGCCTTAAATTACAGGTAAACATGCAGTATACTATGGTTTTGAACGTATTTTAAATGTGAAACAAGTTAACAATAAAACATTCTATAAGATAACTGATTCAACTCCTAATGTAGTTTTATTATGCATCGTAAATTATACCATTAGTTTGTGCCGAAAATTCCCGTCTAATCTCGCGAAACGCCGCGATATCAACCATGAATATAACAAATAATGCATTGCTTTTTTCGAGAGAAAAGAAAACTGTTCCCATGCAATTTGATAAAAAGTAATGGACAAGGAGATGACAAAAAATTATTCCGAATCCAGGTTTTCCCCATTACTTCTAGTGTTAAATTTTGAAGAAGAACATGTTCTGACTCAGTAAAAAAACCTTAACCCCACCTCCTTGAATTAAACGGTTGCTCCCCAACTGAACGGTTAAAATTTTGGAAAGGATTTTGACAGTACTATGAGAGAGAAAACATTTTGACAGGAATACCAGAGAAAACATTTTGACAGGAATATCAGAGAAAACATTCTGACAGGAATATCAGAGAAAACATTATGACAGGAATATCAGAGAACACATTTTGACAGAAATATCAGAGAAAACATTTTGACAGGAATATCAGAGAAAACATTCTGACAGGAATATCAGAGAACACATTTTTACAGAAATATCAGAGAAAACATTTTGACAGGAATATCAGAGAAAACATTCTGACAGGAATATCAGAGAACACATTTTGACAGGAATATCAGACAAATTATTTTGACAGGAATATCAGAGAACACATTTTGACAGGATTATCAGAGAAAACATTTTGACAGGAATATCAGAGAACACATTTCGACAGGAATATCAGAGAACACATTTTGACAGGATTATCAGAGAAAACATTTCGACAGGAATATCAGAGAACACATTTTGACAGGATTATCAGAGAAAACATTTTGACAGGAATATCAGAGAACACATTTCGACAGGAATATCAGATAAAACATTTTGACAGAAATCTCAGAGGACACATTTTGAGATGGCTATGATATACATTGCTAGAGCTAATTGGTGTTTGAACTCTTTACACAGGGAACCTTTATGTTACTACAAAAATGTATGTAAAGTTTTATAGTTTAGGATATAAATACACAACAAATGTCAATTGGAATTTGAATAGAATTTAACCACACACAACTCTTAGGGGGAAACTATATAAAAAAATAGTTAAACCATCCAACCAATGTTGTTAATATAATGGAATACACTTGGGAGGTTTAGCTAGCTATAAAACCAAATTTAACCTTCTTTTTTCTTCAATAACTATATTCTTATATGATGGGGCGATTTGCTTGTAAGCACTATATGGTAGATTGCTTTAATTTCATCAGTTGGTAGTAACATTAAATATTACATTGTATAAAGCATTGGTTTTAGTTGATTCAACGACCATTCTGGACAAAGAAAGATAACTCCAATTTTCAAAGAAGATTTAATTTTTAAAAGCGTTGATTGTAGTTGATTCACCGAAATTATGGACAAAGGATCTAATTAACTTCATTGCTATTTTTGAAATTTTTCAGCAATTTTTCCATTTGAAAAGGGCATAACTCTAGAACAGTAAAAGTGACGGCACCAAAATTAAAACCTGATCTGTATATAGTAATAAAAAGCATTGTGAAGTAGATTCATTAGTTTTGGTTGAGGCAAACTTAAGTAAGAGAATGGAAACGAAAAATAACAATTTTTCCATTTGTATACGGGCATAACTCTAAGACGGTAAAAGTTACGCCACCAAAATTCAAACTTGATCTGTATTTAGTGGTAATAAGCATTGTGTATAAGTTTCATAACATTTGGTTGAGGCAAACTAAAGTTAGAGAGCGGAAACCGACGTTGGGACTTCGAGAACGGAAACCGACGTTGGGACGTACAGACATACCTGTAGAAGGACAAGGATAAAACTTAATGCCCCCTCCCCTATGGCATTTTCTTTGGAATTACTTGTATTATAGAAACCATGAGGCTATTTAAATTAAAAGAGTTTTGTTTGTCTCAATCTAAAAGTTTTCTATGTTTACATTTGGTCTACAGTTATTTGCCTTTTCCTGTTTTGCCATGGTGTTGTTTGTGGGTTTTTTTATTTATGAGTTTGAATGTCCCTTTTGTATCTTTAGCCCCTCTTTTATCAATTTACCTCAGAGTTCAATGCTTTTTTTATTCATTTTATTATGTTCAATTAGGAAACTTAGTATTGTTGACTGGTCTTTGTTTTTTTATTCTCACTTTGGTAAGACTAAAGCTTAGACAATTTATTAGTTGGCATATAGTTTAGAACACTTATATCACTAGACCATATTTTTTGAGAGCAGTTTTCCATCTCTTTAAATATTGACCAAATATCTTGTTTCAGATTTTTAAGGTTCCCATATTACTAAATATATACCCAATTTGTTGTTTATGTTTTTGTTGAGTGGGTGTCATTATATAATCAATTAAGCAGTATACATATTTGGTTTAATGTTGTAAGGTTGCGGTCTTATATGTGTACATAATAACTTGTTTTAGTTTGTTGGGATGCTGTCTCATTTATTGTAAACCTAATTACTTGTTTCAGATTTGTTGTGTTGTAGTCTTCTTAATTGTATACATAATATCTTGTTTGAGTTTGTGGGCTTGCTGTCTTATTTACAGTAATTATAATGTCTTGTTTTAGATTTGTTGGGTTGCTGTCTTTTTTTTTGTATACACAATATCTCCTTTGAGTTTGCTGTCTAATTAATTGTATACATAATATACTGTTTTAGTTGATGGGTTGCTGTCTTATTAATTGTATATAATTTCTTGATTCATATTTGTTGGGTTGCTATCTTATTTATTGTAAACATAATATCTTATTTTAGTGTGTTGGGATTCTGTCTTATGAATTGTATATATAATATCTTGAAGACTAGTCTGACAGATAAGCAATCTACTAGTGCCTGTTTGAAGGACTAGACTATTCGAAAGGAGGGTAGTATACCTTACCTTATAATGAATTTACAGTACAGCTAGCAAGCAGGCTAACCAGAGATATTACTTTTACCTACATACCCATTGCAATCGGCTATAACCATGACTGAGGGGGTAAGGCCAAATCATTTCCATAGAATTGAGATGAACCAATACTAATACACTTTTAAACCAAATTTCATTGACGTACCACTAGCAGGTCGCCTTTAACTAAACCCAACCACAATCTAACACATAATTACAAATGATTTAAATGCTGCCGCCAACTTGGGAAGCAGATACCTGTCTTCCTTTGACTGTCAAGGCAATACAAAATAAATGGAGAGTGTGACTATTGGCCACATGTGCCTCTGCTTATAAACATTATTGAGTCCACTTCAGCATACTAACACAGGGATCAAGTAGTTTAGACTGTTTGGGCCGTATTGTGTATAAACTAAAAAAAGTCATATAATATATTCAATTTCTTTAATTATGAGTTCATTTGCAAGCACTTTTTTGTTGCATATTGGCATAACATTAAAATGATCACATGATAAACATGTGACAATACAAAGTTCATCACAGGTCACATGTCTCCATGGTAATTTGCATATTTATAGGGGTACAATGACTACAGTTTATATATTTCTAACAAATAATTCGAACTTAATAAAATTGTATTGAGTTTTAAGATTATGAAAGTCTTCTTTGAAAATATCTTTCATAGAAGTTTTATGTAGGTTGTGAGTAACCAATAATTCAGCAAATTACCAAAAGTAGAGACAACAAAAGCATAAACAACAAAGGACCACCAGCAGTCATAAAGATTCAAAATATACAGAACTAGTAATATTACAAAAAAATATATAATTTATCATAGTGACAAAAATGAGATTTCTGTCCTGACATCACAGACTAAACAGGCAGAGTTATCTCTCCTGACTCAACAGGCAGAGTTATTCCCCTGAGATCATATTAAAGCTATGTTTATAGTATTAAATATATATAATTTAAAGTATTCAAAAGATGCAATTCCATATATCATGAAAACGATGAACTAAACATTCCATAAACACATAACTGGAAAATAAAATAAAAATTCATAAGCTTTAAAAGTTTTAAGGCCATTGTAAAAATTCAGCAAATGTCTAGTGAAATGGCTTAAAAGATCTAAATAAATTGCCAGTTTCATACAATATCAATTTAACAAACATTTCAGGGCCATTAATTTTTTTCTGGACATCGATTTATTCACAAAATTTCAATGCTTTGAATAAACTTAATAAAATGTAAAGTTTTGAGAGTAAGATAGGAGCCAGTTTCAAATGCTTTAAAATATAATTATTTCTTTTACTTCTCCAGGAAAGCACATCAATAGAAAATAAATTCTTCAGCAGTAAAAATCTGGTCAATATGTTTACATTACTTAGATATATATCTTTGATACAAAAATAACATAAATATAAGTTGGGAGTTATTTCCCCTGACACAAAAGGCAGAACTATTTCTCCTGACATAATAATTACCATTCAAATGCGAAGTTCTTGCAGCAAATTATTCTTTTAACGGGGGATAACTTTGCCTTTGTGTAAGGGGGAGCAACTCTATTAGATATAAATTTACATCTTGAATGCACAAATATATAGACACTAAAATATAAACTTAAAATCTTTTCCAATATGGTTCTTTAAATCTGCCATACAATATAAATAAATATGATAATAGAACTGTATATAAATGCCACTGTTTTCTCACAAACATATAATTTTGATACATTCCTGCCATGAAAGAAAAACAAGCAGCTTGTACAAAAAGCTTGTACCTATACACTGTTTTGAGTCATGACAGCCAGCAGAATATCTCCACTTAAACCATTTTATTTCCAGTTATCAAGTCAATTTCACATTGTTTATATTACTTCATATCTTGATATAAAAAGTATGCATTGTTTCCACTTAAACTATTTTATTTCCAGTTATCAAGTCAATTTCACATTGTTTATATTACTTCATATCTTGATATAAAAGTATGCATTGTTTCCTAGTGATATTGTTAAAGTTGTCAAAAAATCTGTATACTATCATTTCTCAGGTATACATTCTCTGGACATATAGACATGACTTTCTCTCTCTCTGTAGCAGAACTTAAATAAGGTACAGTTATATGTATACACACTAACACTCTCTCTATATCTCTATCCCTCTCTCTCTATCAGAACTTATAAGCTCAAAGATATACATCATAGACACACTAACATCAACAAACAAGCAGAACAAAATAACAAACAATAGTACACACAAATATTGCAATAAACAGCATCATTAAGGGGAGAGAAGCACCATTAATTTAACAATGAAGAATACGGGAAACTTGATGTTCTTTAAGGGATCTATTTTTAGCTGTTTTGATATTTACAACTACATTTTATGACTTATCTATTAGTATTGTTTCACAATAGTTTGAAAATCCTATTATGAAAATGCATATTTTTCCAATGGTTCTTTTCCTGGCATTCTTGTAAAACAAAAATAAAATAAAAAGAGAAATGTAAATAATTACAGGTAAAAGTTACTATCCTTTAAACCATTGCTGTCTTGGTTATTAACAAATTCTACAAGTCAAACTGTATTTTGGTTTTTGTCAGTTACATGGTTATGAAATGTACGAGTTTCCATAAAAATGAAAATTCTTTGTTTGGAAGACAATATATACTGTATGATGATTTGAGCATCGGAAAAGTGTCATATGACTACGGGAAAAGCAATGGGACGTTACTACTGTATCACATGAATGGGAAATTACGTCTCATTTTGACAAAACACCCAAAGTTCATAATTTTCTGTTTGTTATTAAACAGATTAGTCACATGATTTAACTACACATGTAATTAAGTCACATGACTCAATGTAAATGCCTCAGAAACAAGTTGGATGACAGATATAAATGCAGATTACTGTAGGCTGTCTCAATGCTAAATGGTGATAAATGCTTGATGAATGTGAAGGATTTTCTTGATCTTAATCTAATATTGCACACAAAAAGGTTCACCTCACTGTTTTAAGTCACTTTCATCGAAAACCTCCAATGGGAATAAGACTACAAAATGATGCATTCTGGGTCTTTGTCTAAAACCTCCAATAGGATTAATGGCAACAAAAAATATGCATCTGGGTCATTATCCAACTTATGAACTGCTCAACCTTTAAAATGTTGCACACCATTGGTACTCGGTTACGTTTTTATTCTTTTATGTATTTGTATCATTCTTATGTATAAGTAATTGTTCTCTATGCTTTAAATCATTCTTAATAACAAAGATATGTAAAGTAACGACCTTGATTTTGGAGAATCACTGGTTTGTTTTAATTTGTCAACCATTTTCAAAAACATATTTAAAGCATTCAGTAACACAGATGTTTTTCCATTCTGTTTCTCATGAATGCTTAATATTTCTGATGAAACTAGTTTCTGTTACAAACTTTTTCGTGACTTAAACCAATTACATTCTTTTTCAACCTAATTTGTTCTAAATGCCCTTTACATTTCCTGAGTAAGACAGTGTTTGGTTGTCATCTTCTTGAACAAAACTTGACAAAGCTACTTTTACAATTACTGGAGAAAGACATGGGTAGCATCTACCACTTTTTACTTGTATGTCCTAGTTTCATTAAAACAGTCCAACATCCTTTTTCAATGCATGTTGTTTCCATGCAGGCAGTGCGTAAAATTCTTCTTTTGTCATCTGTAGAAACTCCTACAAAATAAACTTGAATTATTAACAATTTCTTCAAATCTAATTTTTTTCAGCTTGTGGTCTGTGGTATGATTTGGAATAACCAGCATCTACTAGAAATCAAAGGACAAGCTATAAGTATCCTACAGAGTGTTCATAACTGGATATTAACAATAAATGTTTAGTTATGATTTAATTCATTAACAAGAGTGGAAACTTTTAAATGTCTTGTCTGCTTTACCTTTAATAATAAAATTCATTTTGTAGGTCTGTAATATAAAGTTTTACTACAAGTATCACATACACTTAACATTATCCACCATCCATGAAAATGAGGTCACAGTCAGATAAACCCAGCCAGACAGACATACACATCTTAAAATCATTCCATATGCCAAGTATCATCCAACTTTTGTTTTTAATATCTGATGAACAGTGAAGTTCACAAAAACTAAACATTAACCAATGAACCATTAAAATGAGGTCTAGGTTATATCAACCCTGCCAGACAAACTTCAGAATCTTCTATAATAAGAGATAAGAACGAACAGCAAACCAACACCATAAGCATAACAAAATCTGATATTTTCTATATTTTCGTCAGTTTTAATTATTTACCTCAAATTCTTCATCTCCAAGATAGGATTCAAGACGTAAAGCATCAACTCCATCTGGTAGAGGGCGCTCTTGTAGCTCTTCAAAAGTATAAAGAGTTTTCATCATCTTTTCTAATATTTCTTCTAAGGGAGTTAACTCCGTGTACTTTTTACCATCCTGTAAAACAGAAATAAAAATAAGTTCTCCCATTAAAGGTCAATTAATTTACTGACAGGATCAAACTGAATAAACTGTAAGCTTATTTAAAACATGGTTTTTAGTCTGTTACCGTAGTGGTAATACAGTAAACATTTTTGTTTAAATGGCTATTCTTAGTATTTTAAGCAACTTTGACCCTCATCTCTGACCTGCTTACGTCAAAATTATAAGGCTTCACCCCTATTAAGGAGGCTCGCGGGTATAAAAATTTCAGCAAAAAATTAAACATTTCTTTATGATATGATACAAAAATTAACCAAAAAAATCGATTCAGTTTGGCCTGAGATGACTTTTAAAATGTTTATATCATTGAAAAAGCTCAAAATTATCTCCCTTTGGTGCAAAAATGCTATTTTTTGGCATTAAACTTGAAACTTATCGGTGACCTATATTTTTTATTATTGTTTTCAATTAAGCTATACATTAACTAAATAATTGTAAAATTTTAGCGATTTCTGTAATTAAGTTCTTTTTTTATTTTGATATTACCTCTTTTTCTCCTACTAGTTCAACAGAAAAAAAGTACCTTTACAAATATGTATGCTTCTTTCAAAGGCAGATTGTGTATTATCGGTGACCCCTCTTTTTTATTTTATTTTTCTATTAGGTATAAGATAAAGTTCATTTATAGAAAAAAATAGCGAAATCTTATCTTAAATAAAAACAAGAGTGCACACGCTGAAATGTCTCGCCTTCTTTACTAATCATTGATATTATGTTGATAGTCCTAAGTTTAAAGCTTTATTAAAAACTGTCACATAAACTTAACATTAACCAAGATAACTAAACAAAGACCAATGAACCATGAAAATGAGGTCAAGGTCAGATGAACCATGCCAGGCAGACATGTACAGCTAACAATGCTTCCATACAACAAATATAGTTGACCTATTACTTATAGTTTAAGAAAAATAGACCAAAACACAAAAACTTAACACTGAGCAATGAACCGTGAAAATGAGGTCGAGGTCAAATAAAACCTGCGCGACTGACAAATAGATCATAAAATATTTCCATACACCAAATATAGTTGATCTATGGCATATAGTATTAGATAAAAAGACCAAAACTCAAAAACTTAACTTTGACCACTCAACAATGAAAATGAGGTCAAGGTCAAATGACACCTGCCAGTTGGACATGTACACCTTACATTCCTTCCATACACCGAATATACTAGACCTATTGCTTATAGTATCTGAGATATGGACTTGACCACCAAAACTTAACCTTGTTCACTGATCCATGAAATGAGGTCGAGGTCAAGTGAAAACTGTCTGATGGGCATAAGGACCTTGCAAGGTACGCACATACCAAATACAATTATCCTATTACTTATAATAAGAGAGAATTCAACATTACAAAAAATCTGAACTTTTTTTTCAAGTGGTCACTGAACCATGAAAATGAGGTCAAGGACATTTGACATGTGACTGACGGAAACTTCGTAACATGAGGCATCTATATACAAAGTATGAAGCATCCAGGTCTTCCACCTTCTAAAATAAATAGCTTTTAAAAAGTTAGCTAACGCCCCCGCCGGATCACTATCCCTATGTCGAGCTTTCTGCAACAAAAGTTGCAGGCTCAACAAAAATGATTTAGACCCGCGAGCCCCCTTAACTTGTATAAAGTTTGATTAAAATCAAGCAAGTTTTTCCCAACATTCAAAAGTCAGACAGAGTTTGTAACCTACTTCCAAGATTAATAGAGATAAAGAGCTTACTAGTTACTCCCCAAACGTACATGTATTTCAAATTTCTTCAAATTATAGTTACTTATAAATTTGAACATGGCATGATAAATTGTATGAATGTTTAGAAATGACTGTCACCCCAAACACTTCCACCCCTAATAAAGTGTGTTACTCAGAATGTATTGACTGACCTTGAGGTTGAGTTCCCTGGCTGTTGTGTTCACCTCCCAGTAAGGAAACAGATTAGTAAACTCTAATGGTTCCAATCCAGCAAACACAGCGTACGATTTTAATGGATTATCTGGTGATTTAACTGAAATGAAAAGAGAAAGGCATCAAACACATTTTTCTTTCATATACAGTGAAACCTGACTAAACCAAATCCTGTATAAACCAAAAACCTGTCCAAACGAAACATGTTCTTAAGCAACGTCATATCAAATTGTATGCATTGTGAATCTGATAAAACCGAAAACATCAGCCAAAACCAAACAAAGTCTTAAGTCCAGTAGAGATTCAGTTTAAACAGGTTTCACTGTACAAATTTTACCTTTCGATATTACCCTGGACTCATTATTTATCTTATTTATATTCATTTGCTTATTTGAAAATGCAACACACATATACAATTTTACATAATTAGGAGGAAACATCTGCCTTAAAAAATATTTTTTTCTATAATTCATTAAAAACCAGATTTGCATGTCCATGAAGTGTTAAATTGTATTGTATTGTGGAAAATGAATATGTTTTTGAGTCTTTGGTTTGAATTTTTTTTTTTAAAGAATTAAATTATACTCCACAGAAATAAGGAATTTATCCCATATAATGCTTCACACTAATGATTTAATTTTCTCTAATGCTCCCAAGTGCTAAGAACTTTATCCTCTATAATAATTCAGGCTACTAATTACTTTGTCCCAAGTTTATCCTCTTTAATGCTCTGGCTGATTATTTACCTTTACAATATTCTATTGCTGTCTGTATTGCACATTGTCGGTCAACATTATACTTGGCCTGAGCTGACCCTGTCTGGACGTTCTCCACTTCTGATGTTCCTTCAGGCCACCACCCATGCCACAGGTAGACCACATCACCACTGTCTAACATAAACAACTCTGAAAAAGATTAGATCATTCAGAAAATGTCTTCAGGAACAAAATTCAACTCCTCCTATAATCAATCCTACAATTCAGATATGTCCACTTTATTGAACAGACAAGCAACTGCTCCTAATAGACCTTTCATTTGGTGATACAGACAGTGTGACTGATAACTCCTATTATGAGTATAATATTGCAGTTTAAATTATTTAAGATTCACACAAATTCAACTTGAATAGATTGTGGCTTGATATATTTGGCAGTCCCCAGAATTTATTCAAAATTTGTCTCAACTGAAGGTTTTTTTAAACATGTCTTATGGGATGTGGACTTGTCCATTTGACCTCAAGATGGCTATTTTGGTTAGCTGGAGTTGTTGACTTGCTGTTTTAATGTTTACTCAACATCTCTTTTCATTCACACTGATATTACTTACGGGGGTTTTGAACACCCTTGAATGAATATAAAGCCACACTAGCAACAACACATATATTGTGATTTTGATCATATATCATTACCTGGCTGAGATGTTCTGTAGATATCTGATTGTAGAACAGGGAATGGACTGACTAGATCTGGTACCCTAGTGGGATTAAGTATTTCCTGAACATCAAATATCCCTGACACACTTGTCATGTGAAACAATCGGATCGACTGAGAATCTTTAGATACTGAAAGAAAAAAACAAATATAAAATCTTAGTGATAATAAAGAATAATTAGAATCTAAAATCATTTAAATACTTAAGCTTGCAGGGTAACAAACTTACGACATATTTTGCCAAAACTAAGTAATTTGCTTGATGTATGCAGACCTACAAATTGAATTTCAAAAGACTTATTCAAAACAGTTTGAGTTCCAGAAATATTTTTGTTATTCTAATATAAGAATTCAAATAATATTAGCGTTTTTTTTTTTTTGTGAATGCAAACAATTACTGTTTTCCATGTAAAATTATATATGGGAATTTAAAGCATTTCTTCCTAGAAAGTGCCTCAATTTTGAAATGTCCATCTTTCCTCTTTCTAAATAAAGAGGGTGTTTTAAAAAATTATATACTTGAATTAATTAAAAAGTAATTTGCAGTAAAGGGGAAGTAACTCTAAGCAGGAATGCTTGTACCTGTTAACAGTGAATTTTGAAAATGTTAAAAAAAGAAGCATACATATATCAATAACTTACCAAAAATGTTATCAAAATAAGATTATTTGCTCACCTGTTAATATCAATATAAGATTATTTGCTCACCTGTTAATATCAAAATAAGATTATTTGCTCACCTGTTAATAACGATGAGTATGATGAGCGATCGTTACGTGTGACATTCATAACTCTCCAGAAATCTAACGATTCTTTTCCCTCCTCTAATTCTGTCATTGATATGGTAGCCTGTTTGTTTAATCCTACTTCTAATGCACACCTACAATTATATTTTGTATTTATTCATAAATAATTACCTATTTCATATTGCTCAGTCTTAAGTTCTCTATTACAGAATAAGGAAGGTTTTTTTTCGTGCTTTTTATTGTTTTTCATCTTTGCCATGGTATTGTACTTTGTAGACAGATGTGCAATTTAATTGGTAAGACTGTTTGTTTATATGAAGAAAACTTTCTGATTTATTGCATTATCCAAAATATAATGTATTTGTGTTTAAGAATCTTTTTTTTCAACTAAGCCATTTAAGGTGAGATTACTTGTTTAGTTAACAATTTATACTAGACTGATTGGGAATTTTATAATTTTTACTTGTAGCAAGAAAAGCTTAATTTTTTTTTAATATATCATAAAACCTATCTTTTCACAATTTATTTCAAAATTCTATCTCACAGATTTCTTTTTATGCACAAAAATACTCCTAGCTTGAAAAATAGCATGGTGACCTATCATTTTCATTGTATTATTGAAAAGAGCACAGTAAAATCTTCATTTTGGCAAAGTTTAAGAAAATTCTATCTCAAGAAACATGTACCGATGATCTACCTTAGTTGATGGTAAAATTCCAATAGTATGAAAAAATAAATAAATAATAATTTCAAAAAGGTAAAATAAAAGGCAAAATGTTTATTGTTCATTGAGAAATAAAAATTGAGAACAAATTAATGTTTATTAATTATAAACCCTCATTTTAACAAGACACAGATACAAAACAGTCTTTGATTAAACTTTTCTGTGAATCAAAGACATAATACCTGACTCAAGTAGACAACATATAAAAAGTAAGCATAATAGGTCTATCTAATTTCTCTCCTTTGTCTTTATTCTTCTCAATACAGATGTGACTTATAATATATTTTTCTATATAACCTAAACAATGTACAAAGTACTAACCTATTTTTGAGTTTGTTAGCTGCTGTCACCGCTAGGTTCCGTGTATGTTTAGGAGACTGACAACCATGCCACACATATAATTTCCCAGTCTGAATGTTCAATAATAAAAACGAAGCCCTACTCCTCAAGCTTGATATATCTGCCGACACTTCTATCAAACAGGTTTCATCTTCTAAAACATTTCTAACACAGTAACATTTCCACGGTCCTTGAGTATTAGTCGATTCCTCTTCACGTTTACCAATATGTATTAATGTTTCTCCGTTAAATAAATTTAGAAAACATGGTATCTCCTTCCCTTCGTCAACCCGAATCTGAAAAAAAATATTAATATATATTTCTTGGGGTTTATTACATAAATGCTATTTATCATATTTGTTTTCTGGTTATTTTCATAAATTAGGCAATTGGCTTTTTCTTCAAATTGTTTAACATCTTACTATGACACAGCTGACTGTATGGTACAAATTTTGTTCATTATAGATGTAAATACAGTGAACATAATTTGCATACATCCAATTTGATTTTTTAATGAAGCTTTTGACGAAGGGGCAGATACATAAATAGGTTTAAACTTGTTTGATGATTCCTACTTCAGATTTTGATTTTTCACAGACTAAAGTCCAACTGCTTCATAAAAATGAACCTCAATGTGTGCTGACAGGCTCTTTACCTGCATTTTAGATTTAACATACCTGAGGTCCCCTCTCTTCATCGAGCTCCACTGTCATAAGAGCCGACGCCCCCTTTTCATTGATGGTAGAATTTTTACCCTGCCAGAAGAAGTAAGCACACCTCTCTCTACCAACCAGAGATCTTCTGGACTGGGAACCTTTCAAGTCCTTAGATTCTATAAATAGAAATAAATAAACCTGAGTAAGACTATCATTGACATTATAAAGCTTTAAAAGATTTCTGTTCTATAATTAGAATGAATCCATAGTAAGACCATTGTTTGCATTAATCTCCAATATCATTGAATAAAAAAAAAATTAACAGTTCTTTTAATTAAGTGAAGACTGGATGAACTCACATAAATCATTTAATGCTACTTTCTGTAAAACAAGCTATTCTAAAGTCCATATTCCAATTCATTTATGAGACTAACCAGGGGCGGATCCAGCCATTTTAAAAGGGGGGTTCCAACTATATGTCCCCATTCAAATGCATTGATCACACACAAAAAAGGGGGGGGTTCCAACCCCCGGAAACCTCCCCCTGGATCCGCCACTGCTAACAAACCAACCTACCTTTGTTGGTAATCATATATTGCCATCGTACAACATAGGTATCGCCATCATGGAATTGTCCGTAACTTGTCTCTTCTAATTTGAAGTGGTCATACTCCAGCACGTGCCAAACTTTGACGCCTAACGTAACAATACTCTGTTTCCTGATAAATCCATCCATGTCTTCATCCCTGTAATACAAATTTATATACAGTCAAACCTTTATAAAAATATACGGTGAAATCTTTATATAAATATATATGATATTTTCTACATGTTTGTTATTATGTAAGTTAATATCGTATGCACTGTTATACCACTTCAATTCACAAAATTATGTTATAAGTATTGCTTTTTTTATTTAATTTACTATAAAACAGTGTAGACATTAAACTTTCAGACATGTAACATCCAAGATCAAATTATTGTAAAGTGAACTGCATTGTTTTTCCTTAATTTGTTATTGCATTTACCATTCCCTTCCTCTGCCAACATTTGACCCCTCAAGAACTAAGGTCACAGGCTTCGTGTTAAGTCTTAACATCAGGTTAGCATCAAAAGGCTTCAGGTCAGCTAAGTCCATCTACAAAAGGAAATTGATTTTATCAATTCAAGTTCAATTATGATTTTAAACAATTTTAAACTGGAAATTCTTAAACCAATACTTGTGGGGTGGGATTGGTGAGGTACTATGTCATAATTGGTTGGGATGCACAGTTGAAATAGGTCACTTTTTCAAGCCTTATGTTTTATGAAATGTTCCAAAAACTAAATAAAGATATATTAAGAGGTTGCTAATTGAATCAAAGGTATCTGAAATTAATCTGATGAAGATTTTTTACATTGATGTTACTAAATACCTACAGTAATTGAATTAGATCTTTATCTCTCCATTAAATATCGTATTTATCATAGCTAAAAAGTAATCTTTTTAGTAAATATATGGGGAATGTGTACATGGGACACAGAATAGGCCTCAAAAAAGAAGTGCAATACTGCACAGCACATAATACAGGCCCTCAAAACTATAAATGTAAAACAATTCAAACAAGAAGACAGTCTGATCAAGTTTCATGTTTCAACAGTTCAGATGCTTACCTTACTGCCTGACATATCATCTGGACCTTTAACCTTGATTAACCTTGAATTGTCTGGCCAATCAGCAAACTTCTCTCTAAACAAGATGGTTTCCATATTTTGGTTGACTTTACCAAACAATGCCCATTCTGGTCTCTTTGTACCGTCCATAGTTATACCACCACATTCCTCAGCTGAAATAAAATCACTTTCTCATGACAAATCATTTAATGGCATTTCATAATTTTATATTTCATTCTGAAATATATGAGCTGTTATATATATATATTGTAGAGCCCAGGTGGTCGTGTGGTCTAGCGGGACGGCTGCAGTGCAGGCGATTTGGTGTCACGATATCACAGTAGCATGAGTTCGAATCCCGGCGATGGAAGAACAAAATATTTGCGAAAGCAAATTTACAGATCTAACATTGTTGGGTTGATGTTTAGACGAGTTGTATATATATATATGGATAGAAATTGACCTTATACATAGACTTTAATTGATTTTGAAACATTAAAATATGAAATAAAAGATGATTTTAGTCTGTTTTTTAGGGTTCTTATATATCCTCAATTTTTTCAAACAGTTACAAACTTTGCATTAAATTACATCGACTTACTTCTGAGAGGACAGAGAGGGTTTATCAGTGCAGCTCTGTAATCGTATCCATTCTCCCACAACTTCCTCCCTAACTTGACACCAAGTTTTCTCTGGTCGGGTTTAACAGCCTTCCCTTGCCAAACATACAGCTCACTTCCAAAGTCAAATATAATCACCTGAAGAAGAAATAAATAAATAATTATATACAAGAAAGACTAAATTGGTGCCATTAGATTTCTAGTTTGAATAGTTTAACCTTTGTAATTTTTTGGGCGTTTATAGCTGACTATGCGGTATAGGTTTTATTCATTGTTGAAGGCTGTACAGTGACCTATATTTAATTTCTGTGTCATTTGGTCTCTTGTGAAGAGTTGTCTCATTGACAATCATACTATATCTTATTACCATGACTCCATGACATTGTACAAACTTTAATGAAAATGAATGCATACCTCATCCTTTTTGAGCATTTCTATTTTTGGTACGCTCCCCCAGAAATCTCTATAGGGAACCAGAGCATTCTCTTCTAGACGGTAAATCATATTAGTTTCTACAATGTGATTTTCATAGAGCTCATCTTCCTCTTGAGGTCCAGCTGACCCAACTGTTCCCTGCCCACCTAGAGCGGACCAGAAATGTTTCCCTGCTCCGATAAACTGTTTCTTCTCCTCCACAACCGCTACAACGGTTGGCGCTTTACAACCGAGATCTTTCTTCTGTTGAATGAACGATGCCACATCTGCAGCTTTAGCTTTCTCTATGACGTTGGCGTACTCTCCCACCCATTGGATGATTTTATCAGGTGTGACGAGTACATAGCAATCACCACTGTTAACAGAGCTAGCTACAGGTTCTACAAGTCGGACTTGTGTACGTCTACGACCTTTGACATGTAGGAGCATGAGGTCTTTGTACGGATCGATGGAATTAAGGCCTTTCATGGAATCAGTTCTACGTAAGTTAACGCTGGCAAAGTTTTCTGTACTGGCAAGTCCTGCTAAAGCTGCCTGGGCAAAACCTGCACCTTTAGATACTGAAATAAAACAAGACACTTTACAAATCTTGATACCAAGCAAAGATATTGCAGTAAGGTTTCAGCTGATATAGCAATAGTATGTGTATGACCTATCAGATATACAGTTAAATTGGCTGTCCCATATTGGCTGCCCTGATGCACTACACCTGAATATTGAAAACAAATATTTTTATGGGAATTACTGGACCCTGTCTTTATGTCTTAGGTAGGTGGGAAAGATTTCTTTAAAATTCCTTCTTTAAATAATTGTTTCATCAATTTTTTCATTGTTTTCTTTCAAGAAAACCAATATTCATGGTTTGTGGCATAAAAAGTGCATTCTCTGCCAGTCCAGTGCTGACCCACACTTACTTTTTTCTGTTTTAATTCGTTTAATCTCTTTCTCTGCCAGTCCAGTGCTGACCCACACTTACTTTTTTTCTGTTTTAATTCGTTTAATCTCTTTTTCTGCCAGTCCAGTGCTGACCCACACTTACTTTTTTCTGTTTTAATTTGTTTAATCTCTTTCTCTGCCAGTCCAGTGCTGACCCACACTTACTTTTTTCTGTTTTAATTCGTTTAATCTCTTTCTCTGCCAGTCCAGTGCTGACCCACACTTACTTTTTTCTGTTTTAATTCGTTTAATCTCTTTCTCTGCCAGTCCAGTGCTGACCCACACTTACTTTTTCTGTTTTAATTCGTTTAATCTCTTTCTCTGCCAGTCCAGTGCTGACCCACACTTACTTTTTTCTTTTTTAATTCGTTTAATCTCTTTCTCTGCCAGTCCAGTGCTGACCCACACTTACTTTTTTCTGTTTTAATACGTTTAATCTCTTTCTCTGCCAGTCCAGTGCTGACCCACACTTACTTTTTTCTGTTTTAATTCGTTAAATCTCTTTCTCTGCCAGTCCAGTGCTGACCCACACTTACTTTTTTCAGTTTTAATACGTTTAATCTCTTTCTCTGCCAGTCCAGTGCTGACCCACACTTACTTTTTTCTGTTTTAATTCGTTTAATCTCTTTCTCTGCCAGTCCAGTGCTGACCCACACTTACTTTTTTCAGTTTTAATTCGTTTAATCTCTTTCTCTGCCAGTCCAGTGCTGACCCACACTTACTTTTTTCAGTTTTAATACATTTAATCTCTTTCTCTGCCAGTCCAGTGCTGACCCACACTTACTTTTTTCAGTTTTAATTCGTTTAATCTCTTTCTCTGCCAGTCCAGTGCTGACCCACACTTACTTTTTTCTGTTTTAATTCGTTTAATCTCTTTCTCTGCCAGTCCAGTGCTGACCCACACTTACTTTTTTCAGTTTTAATTCGTTTAATCTCTTTCTCTGCCAGTCCAGTGCTGACCCACACTTACTTTTTTCAGTTTTAATACATTTAATCTCTTTCTCTGCCAGTCCAGTGCTGACCCACACTTACTTTTTTCAGTTTTAATTCGTTTAATCTCTTTCTCGGCCAGTCCAGTGCTGACCTCTTCGTACTCTGTTTTAATCTCAATGGTACTATGGATGGATCTAAGAGGATTCTTTAAGCTTCCCTGGTGTTTTCTCTTAGGACGGATTCTCTGAATGGACGGAAGCCTATAAATAGAAATATAAAATAACTCAGCATCTCTTTTTAAAAAATTGAAGCAAATTTAAAATTTGCTGTTCAAACTTTTCGATAATAGAGATTCTACTCATATAAGCGTTAAAGGCTGTGTAAAAAATACACATTCCAGAAAGCCATGTAGTTATAAATGTTGAAAGTTTGAATCAAGATTCTATTCCATAATTATAAACAAGAAAGGTTGTTTAGGAATGAAGATTTTCAATACATATTTCATCAAAAGGCAAAACATTTGATTCTAACTTACATATCATTGGCTAAGATAAATAGTTCATTGAAATCGTCGATAGATACGTCCACTTTCTGTGTGGATAATTCTGTAACTTTTCTGCTGTGGAAGAAAGATCTTATGGATTCATCGTTATTATCAGGAACAGTTACTCTTACTGGACCTTTTGGTTCTTCTTCTTCTATTTCCTTCTCAGGAGGTGGTGCTGATTCCTTGGGTGTGATTATAGCTGTGGGATCTAGAATAAGAAAATTAACAATCAGGAGAGAGATAAAAAAGTCTTTCTTAACTAAATATGCTTTAGAATTGAAAAAATATGTCAACTTTTTTGAGTGAAAAGACGATTTGTTTTTACATGAAGACATCATTCAATATCTTTTTTCTGAATTTACTATATACTCACTAAGTAAAATTATTCATAGCAATAAAAATCCTTGTAAATTAAAATGCTAGTCGACAAATGAATTTATGAAACTGATTTGAAACATCAATGAATATGCAGATAAAAAAGCTGAAGCTTCTTACACAATTCTATAAATAGAAATGGGGATAAATGAAATAAAGTATAAAACAAGCAAGTGAAGAGCAATAAATAAGAAGTTGTTGTCATAGAGCTATTGTTTCTCATGTTTAAAACATGGTAAAGAGCTTGACACATTTCTATGTTTATTCAAATACATTTGTTTGAAGTGAGGTATGTTTTTTTCTGAAAAACTATTGAGCCCTGAGATTAAATTAATTATGAATTTCTAACACTTCTCATATGATTTAATTATACTGTAACTTCATCATAAGAACAAGTATCTCATTTCCCAAAATGGAACTAGACAATTCATATACCACTATACAAGGTTCATTAATAATGATCTATTTTTTCACAGAACTGACTGTCCATGCATTGAAAGGTTAGAATTATTGCCCTGTCCATGCATTGAAAGGTTAGAATTATTGCCCTGTCCATGCATTGAAAGGTTAGAACTATTGCCCTGTCATACATTGAAAGATTAGAATTATTGCCCTGTCCATGCATTGAAAGGTTAGAATTATTGCCCTGTCCATACATTGAAAGATTAGAATTATTGCCCTGTCCATGCATTGAAAGGTTAGAATTATTGCCCTGTCCATGCATTGAAAGGTTAGAATTATTGCCCTGTCCATGCATTGAAAGGTTAGAATTATTGCCCTGTCCATGCATTGAAAGGTTAGAATTATTGCCCTGTCCATGCATTGAAAGGTTAGAATTATTGCCCTGTCATACATGCTACTCATGATGGCAAGTCTTCATGGGTCATCAGTATGTTTTAAATAAAGAACAAAGGCATGAGACATAAATGGAATAGTTTGACAAATAAAAACATCCCAGACTAACAGTCTGTTGAAACAAGCTAGCCCTACTTTTTTTTTCAATCTTTACTTCTGGTATTGTAGGAATAATATAAAAGCATGCACTATATATTTCTACAACATGCACTATAGTATAGATCTAGTTCTTACTAGCTTAATTTAAAGTTACTACAGTTTTTTAAAATGCTATAAATAAATCCTGAACAGTGATCTTTTCTGCAAAGGAACTTAAAAATTGTGTCAAATTTCTTTTTTTATTGTTTTTATGTCGCATACTTCCCATTTCTCTATATTTAATTATTACTAAAATTTCCTTTAAATCTTCAATGTTGAAAAATAACACCAAAAAGGTGTGCTCAAAGACATATATTTAGGTATAATATATAGATGATTTGTCTAAAAATTCAAAGCAATCAAACACTATATCTTTGAAAACTGTAGTAACTAAAATCAAACAGAAAAATGAAATAACATAGAAATAATTTATTGGAATAACAAAAGAATTACAGAGGGATTACAATATCAAGGGGAGGGAACTCTTTACTTACCAATTATCAAAGTTTGAGGGATAGGAATTTTTGGCCATTCTTTCTGGGATGGGGTACTAGGAGAAGATAACTCGGATCCAGACTCGGACTCAGATTCTGAAATATCATTAAAAACAATTCTGGTTCTGTTAGTTGTGAGTTGCAACAAAGCAAAGCACAAAATGTAGAAATAAAATGAATTAGATGTTAAAAAACAGTGATAAAACAAGTGATTGGTGATAAATTTAAAAGTAAATCCCCCATTTTGTTTCTCATCTATCTGTAAACTATGCTTAAGTTCTAGCTTCTACTGTTCTATTCAAAAACAAATACAGAAACACTGGAACATTAATTATCTCCCTTTAAACATAGATTACCTCCCCTTTGTACAGTTTATATATTCTGATTACATTTGTTAAATTAAAAAAATTCTGTTAAAGTCTTTCATTACAAAATTTGTAAAAAAAAACACCCTGCCTTGCGGTCATAAAACTTTCAAGCACGATTTTTGTACTCAGACTCAAGAATCAACCAATCAAAATGCTGGATTTTGTGTTTCGAGCATGATTGTTGTGCTCCGAGCACTGAGCAAAGTTTTATGACTTCAACCCCTTATTTTCAATAGTTTCGAAAAAGCAGCCTGATTAAAACTAATAATTTAAACAAAATATTTCCAGTGTTTTAGATTTGCCAATTTATATTTAACCATTGTAAGCTCGTCCAACCACCTATACTTTATAGCACACCCATTCCTGACCCCATTCTCCTATAATATGCTAATATAAACTAAAGCTTTCAAACTTTATCTAATAAAACCTTATCTAGATAATAATTTCTACCATATCTCAAGAAATACAATGTGTTTCCCCTGTCAATTTGTTCATATAATGGAATTTATGCAACACATGATAATTCCAATCTAATATAACACTGCCCATCATGTTTTTTAACATATCAAAAATAATATTCTTGTTGCAGTTTCAACAATTCTAATTTATTCTGTTTACAGGAAGGTTGTCCAAGTTGAACATGATACATTAATCTTATAAACTCTAAACTTATAGTTTTGTTTAAAACCAAATGATTGTTTTGAATTCTTGAGATATGGTACCAGTTTCCCCTAAGCACCTGATGTAGCTTGGCTCTCCCACAACAGTGACACAAACAAGGTGATCAGATAATACAGTAACATACATATTCTTATTTCTTGTCAATCCAAAAGTCAAAGTGTCCAACAAACTAACTGTGCATCTGACAATTTAATTAATATTGTTTTCTATTTCCTTTTTTTTGTAAAGATTAGAATTACTTTTTTTCTTTATAGATTGAGCTTTTCTCAAACAAATTGAGCAGTTTTGGAAAACAAAATAAATTTGTTTTGGTTGTTAAAATATTGGACAAATGTGCATTTCATTTCAATATGTTTTCTTTCACTGAAACTGCATATATATCCTTTTTTAAATTTAAAACCAATATCTGTTTTTCATTTCTACAAAGTTTTAATTTTCCCATGTCTAATATAGAATTACGCATACTGTTTTATCAAATAAAAATTCATTAATATTTATCAGATTTCTGTAAATTTCTCAATTTGTATGTTACAGTATTATCATCTATACATAGTTCTGGTCAGTTGTCCCCTTTTGTTATAACCCATACTTAAATTATTTATTACTTATTTTATATATGACTCCTTCAAATTGTTGGAACCATAATTTTTTGGCAATTTTTTATTTACAAAACATTAATCTTTGAATATACTATCTTAAATAGAGCCAATTTTTCTCTAAGTTTACAAACACTATAGAAACCTGATTCTATTTCAGACCTGTATTTCCAGACTGACCAGAAAGTAACTGACCATAACTATGTACTATAAACATAAAACATGTGAATGTAAACAATATAAAGCATACCTCTCTTAGTATGAGCTTTCAACTTCCTCACCAAAGGACTGTCCTCTACTTGACCTGTAAAATATTGTGGATTATCTCCCTTTAGTTGTGAATTTTCCTAAGTCTATCTATCATATTTCAAATCTACAGATCTACAGCAAAAAGTCAATCATTTTCTGAGAATTTAAAAAAAAAAAAATGTATATGAGTATATTTTTGTATCAGGATGTGTTTGTGGCAAATAGTGACAGTTCAAATTACCACTCAACATAATATCATTTTCAAAAACACTGTCATAGCAAAGGACAATCATATCCACAGAAACATATATACGACAATATTTTTGTGTCAGGATGTGCTTGCAGTTTGATTCTCAGAAGAGAAGTTAATCTTTTCTGTGTTCACTGGTCATATATCACACAATCAAGAATTTACTATCTTTGTTTTTTTTAAAGCACAAAAAATAAATGAGTGCACATCAATTGAAAGACAATTACCAGCCAGTTTATGAGCGACTGTGAAGGTCTTAGCATCTGTCTCTTCCACTCTTCCTTTCCATCCCCCCTGAGCTGTGTTCAGTAGATTGAGACGATCAGCTATACTAGACGGACGTGCCATGGAAGCACCTACTTTCTCCCGTAGTTTGATCTCCATCGGTGATTGTTCTATATCTGAAGGTTTTTGTACCCTTTTTTTCCATTCTTCCTCTCCACTTTGCTTCAGAAGATTGAGCCTACAGAAAAATAAGATATCAATATTTTAAACGAAATATATCTAACTGCTTACAATTGTTTCAGGTAAGGGTGAAGGCTGGTACCTATTAAATTGTTTAAACCCACTGCATTTGTCTGCAACTACCCTAAGTCAGAAACCTGATGTTCAGTGGTTGTTGTTTGTTGATGTAGTTCATAAGTGTTTCATATAGATCAGACCCCATTGGTTTTCCTGTTTGTATTGTTTTACACTAGTCATTTTAGGGCCCTTTATAGCTTAATGTTCAGTGTGCGTCAAGGTTCTGTGTTGAAGGCCGTACTTTAACCTATAAAGGTTTACTTTTGACACATTGTGACTTTATATTGTTAAAATCTTTACACTGTAAACCGACTTATCATCATGATTATTGACAAGACTTTCATGAATAGAATTTTTTCTAAAAAAATCAATTGCAGTCAACATATATATGAAAAAGAAGACTGTATGAAACTAAATAAAGGATTTTAGGTAACAATATCCTCTTTCAAAGGGACATAATTCATGGAATTAAACTGAAGGTAAAATGGAGAAATTATAAAGGGGGCATAACTTGGAAATGATAAAAGTGATGCCACCAAAATGTGAACTAGATCTGTGTTTTGTGGTAATAAGCATTGTGTGCAAGTTTCGTAACATTTAGTAAAAGCAAACTAAAGTTAGAGAATGGAAACTTATTTTGAGACGTATGGTGACGGGAAGGTCACCAGACAAAATGTTATCATGTGTTTATTTTCAGTGAATAATTCAGTATTACCTGTCTTGAAGACTCCCACTCCTTGAGACGTCAGAATCAGTTTCAGCATCCCGCTTCTCCTCTGGTGTAATAGGCTGAGTTTTATGTCGCCCAGTATATTTGAATTTTCTAGGTGTCTCAGGTGATTTTTCTGGTGCAGCATCAGCTGGCTGTGTCAAATATCTGAAAGATATATATATTCATAGCATTGAAGCTCATTTATTGGAGGAATAATTTCCAGGGTACAAGCATTAAAACATGTAAAAATACATATATAACATTCAAATATTTTTCGAAATCATATCTGCATATGCATAATGTATATTATTAGACCAGGCCTTACAGTCATAAAAACTTTCTAGTAGGATTATTGTACTCAGACTAAAAAATCAACTAATCAAAATGATGGAATTTATGGTTAAAGCACATATTTGGTTCAGAATAAAGTTTTATGACTGAGGGCCTAGGTCTTTAATACTAAATTGTTATTAGTAAGCCTTGGATTGGACAACTACTTAAACACATGTGGTAGAGCAATGGCTTAATACTGTGGCAAGGGTCCAGGGTTAGGATCCACACTTAATACTGTGCCAAGGGTCCAGGGTTAGGATCCACACTGGCTTAATACTGTGCCAAGGGTCCAGGGTTAGGATCCACTTAATACTGTGCCATAGGTCCAGGGTTAGGATCCACTTAATACTGTGCCAAGGGTCCAGGGTTAGGATCCACACTGGCTTAATACTGTGCCAAGGGTCCAGGGTTAGGATCCACTTAATACTGTGCCATAGGTCCAGGGTTAGGATCCACTTAATACTGTGCCAAGGGTCCAGGGTTAGGATCCACACTGGCTTAATACTGTGCCAAGGGTCCAGGGTTAGGATCCACTTAATACTGTGCCAAGGGTCCAGGGTTAGGATCCACTTAATACTGTGCCAAGGGTCCAGGGTTAGGATCCACACTGGCTTAATACTGTGCCAAGGGTCCAGGGTTAGGATCCACTTAATACTGTGCCAAGGGTCCAGGGTTAGGATCCACTTAATACTGTGCCAAGGGTCCAGGGTTAGGATCCACACTGGCTTAATACTGTGCCAAGGGTCCAGGGTTAGGATCCACTTAACACTGTGCCAAGGGTCCAGGGTTAGGATCCACTTAATACTGTTCCAAGGGTCCAGGGTTAGGATCCACTTAATACTGTGCCAAGGGTCCAGGGTTAGGATCCACTTAATACTGTGCCAAGGGTCCAGGGTTAGGATCCACACTGGCATCTGTAATTGATTTGGAAAGTCAAATCAGTGGCGGACCCAATAATTTTCATAAGAGGGGCCCACTGACCAACTTAAAGGAGGCCTGCTCCAGTCATGTTTCAGTGATTCCCTATATAATCAACCATATTTTTCCAACAAAAGGGGGTCCAAGCCCCCTGGGTCCCCTGAATCCACCTCCATGCAAATCATGCCCTATTGATATGACAAGGGTTACACATGTAATCTAGACATGCTACATGTCAAGTGTAATTACAGGAGGTAGAGTAACAAGAATTATTTAATTATGTCATTTGAAACCCAACCTACCATTTCAAATTAATTAGTAAAAGTATGCACTGATCAAGCTAATTGGTTCAGTCGTAATCGATACACTTGATATAATTACATCTGTAAAACCAGATAAAATGGTGACTTACATTTGTGGAATAATAAGTCTACTAACTCTCCGGCCAGATATATAGTTATCTACGTCCATTTTTTGTGAAAACATTTTATTCCAGTTAGGTGTAGCAATCTGCTGTGCACCTTAACAAGACTACTTGAGGTCTCACAGACTGATGGACTAGTCCACTATGATAAGGTCATTTAATTAAATTGAAAACATGTCCACAAAGGGGATTTTTACTATTTATTTATTTTCTCTATTTATTTTTAAAATAATTTATTATGTCCATCAGTACATACTAAATATTTACTCAAAATAAATTTCTGTAAATTCTTTTATTTTTCAAAGTAAATTAAATATTTCACACTTTTAAATTCCCAAATTTTCAAATCCCTTCAATGGGCCTCAACCTGTGAAGTAAAAAACAAAGTGTTCACATCCTTATACAGTGATCAATAGTTCAATACATGTCATAGATCTAACCTCAGTCAATAGGTTGTTAAATCACCCAATCCTGTTATAGCCTAATGGTACATGTTAACAACTGGTCAAAATCAATTAAAATTACAATTAAAACTAATTGGTGGTAATCAAAGATAATTAAATATTGAATAGATCACACAATTGAAATCCAACTTTCAATAGACTGGTTGGCCAAAAATTGTGACTTATAGACAGTGGCAAATATTACATATATATATTGTTTCAACATGTAGATGACCTAATATCCAACCTCAAAAGTTTCACCTTTCAAAAACCTTTACTCTTTTTGCTTTTTTGTAACGATCAGACTTTATTTAAGAGTTACTGGGAAAAGCTACAGACCTCTGGCAGGAACACTTATGATTCTAGTTAATTATGATTTCATGTCAAGAGCACGTCATTAGTGGGGTACATATTCACAACATAAACACCAGTTATAAATCATCTTAATTCAGAAATATGGAAAACTTAAACCTATAATGGTTTACTTTTATAAATTGTTATTTGGATGGAGAGTTGTCTCAGTGGCACTCACACCACATCTTCCTATATGCTATAGTTATTAAAGGAGATAAGCATTGACAAGTTACTGATATACATGATATAACCGAAGTATCTAGACCACTCTGCCACTAAGGTCCAAAATAAACCATATCAATAAAACCATACCTTTCTTTGTCAGCAGGATCCCTTCCCCGTCTAGTCTTGGCTACATTTCCTACTTCCTCTACGACCTCTGAGTTTAACTCCAGTGTAAGGGACACCTCAACATCGACCGATACGTCTTCCTCCTCAGAACTTTTATGTAAAATGCTGTGAAGTTTCTCCTCCTTTACCTCCCTCGAAGGCGATTTTTTCATTGAGCTTTTTTCGGGCTCGTTAACTTTTGTTTCAAAACTACTTTCCTTTTTCAGGATGCCTTTAGGTTCAGAACACAATTCTAGAGATTTATCTTTCTTTAACATGCCCCTTACATCCCCATCTTTCTTTAGCATGCTCCTTACATCCCCACTTTTTTCAACCGTTTCCGTGTGTTTAAGTATAGGTGTCAGATGCAAGTCCTCTTCAATTGATTTCCGTTTCTTGTCGAAGTCCTTAGATTTCACAGGATCATCTAATGCATCAAGATGTTTTAATATTGGTTTAACCTCTTCACTTTTATGTTTTCTTTCCGTACTTTCATTTTTACGTAGAATTGCTTTAACTGACTCTTCACTACCATGACGATGAGTCTTCTCTTCATCCTCATGTTTAAGAATCGGCTTCTTAGATTTTTTGTCGGTGTCTTGTAATTTTTCCTCATCATGTTTTAAGATTGGTTTAACAGATTTTTTATCGTCATCTTTCGTCCTGACTTCCTCTTCATGTTTAAGAATGCTCCTTTGTTCTGTAGGTTTAGTTTCAGTAGAAGACACATCATCTGTGTGTTTTAAGATGCTATGGTGTTCCGTGTCAGCAGCGTGAATATGATCAGGTTTCAGAATACTTTTCACGTCTGTATCTGGAGTTTTAGCTTGTTTGTCTTTTAAGATACTATGACTCACCAACGTTTCTGTCACCTTTTCAGCCGACTTTAAAATACCTGAAAAAAAAGTGTGAAAACATGAAGAATAATAGATGATTTACAGATAAAAGTGAAGACCTTAAGCTGCCATTAAAGATACAATTTTGCCATCCGGTAATAAACAACAGAAAATTTTAAAGGAGGCAAAATTACTGTTACATTGATAAACATTACTGGTAAAAAAAAATTGAAAAAATTGTGGGAGGAAGTCATGTCAAAGGTAGTGTACTGGTATACTGTCATTTTAGATTGTACAATACCAGAAAATAATCAGTCTAGTTCTCTGCTGAAATCTTCAAATTTTAAGACAGATTTACAATTTCTGTGTGAGACTGATTTGTTTGTATAAAAAACAAGAAGTAATTCATTGCATTATCCAAAATGTAAAACACAACTAAACATTTGTGTTTTCTAGAATCAAATTTTCAGCTTTGCAGTTTAAGGGGAGATAACTTTTAATAGTATTTTTTTATACTGTCAGATCGGCTTTTCCTCTACAAAGGACTCATCAGTGACGCTCGAATCAAAAACAGTTTCAAAGTCTATAAAATTACAACTCCGTCTTATGACAACTTTATTTGTAAGCTGGGAATATGTTCTTAAGGAATGTCATTCTTCTACAGGAATTACACTTAATCACATTTTAATGGACACTTCAAACTTTTGACATCAAGCTTCATTAAGGGACTACTGATATAAATTGTCCTTTTAGAAATATGAATATAAATAGATTTCTGTTAAGAGGGTACTTATCTTCAGAGGACAATCTTAAACATCTTGAAAGTTCTCTGATAGGAAATATCTTAATATATAATATTTGACATAATCAATTAAACTTTTCTTTTATAGTTAACAATCCATTATGGCACCTGGCTGCCTAATTACAGAAGTCACTAAATCAGATGTTAACATCTGTAATGTGACACTTGACTTTTTCTAGAGAAGAAACACATCTGGTGCAACCAAGTTCAGTACATGTTATAAGAAGTTAAGAGTTTTTCAATCTTGAGTTTTCTGTGCTGAATTTTGTGTTTTGTTTATCTTGTCTTTTTTTTTTAAATTCAGCCACAGAATTGTCTGTTATAATCTGACCAAGGAACAGTATACATGTTCCTGATTTGACTTTTCACTGCACCTTTGTATCATATTTTTGGTTTTCTTTTTTTAATACGTTTTTTTGTCTTTGGTTTGGGAAGATGTGACGGGGTTACACTTATTGGCCATACTCAAAGTTCCACACTATCTGTGGACGTATATAATATATATTGACCAATCAAATTATTATGACCATAACAACATACCTGAATTTTTCTTTGAGTCTTCAGACAAATCACCCATTGACCCATGTCTTGATGATGACCTTGACCCTGGTTGCGAAAGTGAGGCTTCAGCATGTTTGGCCATGACCTCACGCTGGCAACTCAGAGAGAGACCTTTTAATATTTCTGGGTCAGGTGGTTTGGCTAAACTCATGGCCAAGGGGAGATTTTAGCTGCCTTTTCTACCTCCTCAAATGTAACTGGCTGAAATACAAAAGAAAATGGTTGATATAATTCAATTTAGGTGTAGTCCAGGAACAGCTTATGGTAACCAAGAAATTAAATGTGTCCTGAAATTGTCCTGTTCCGATACTTTATGAACAGGAAAACAATGAATAGATAAAGGAAGATGTGGTGTGAGTGCCAGTGAGACAACTCTCCATCCAAAAAACAATTTAAAAAGTAAACCATTATAGGTTAAAGTACGGCCTTCAACACGGAGCCTTGGCTCACACCGAACAACAAGCTATAAAGGGCCCCAAAATTACTAGTATAAAACCATTCAAACGGGAAAACCAACGGTCTAATCTATATAAACAAAACGAGAAACGAGAAACACGTATATATTACATAAACAAACGACAACTACTGTACATCAGATTCCTGACTTAGGACAGGTGCAAACATTTGCAGCGGGATTAAACGTTTTAATGGATCCAAACCTTCTCCCTTTTTCTGAAACAATAGCATAACATCACAACATAGAAAAACATAAGATAATGTTTATTTGTGTTGATTTCCTGAACAAAAATTCTAAGACAGAAAGAACAATATAGCGACGTGGGTTTTGTTCATTGTTGAGGACCATTACAAGGCCTTCTGTTACATAAATCCATATTATACATATGGGACTTGGATGGATAGGTTTTCTACACATCTTAGTTTGACAATTGTACAAGGGGTGCTAAACAACCATTGACCTAAGCCATGAGGGTCTCTCGTAGTCTGAAAACCTTAGTTTTATATAGAGACCACTTGTAGAGTGATTAATGGAATATGTTATAATACTGGATTGATTCTTTTAAATTTCAAGGATAAAAGAATACTGTGGGTTCACTTATTTTCGTGGGTACCAATTTTCGTGGATTAAGGAAAACTCGCATGTTCGTGGATATTTAATTTCGTGGTTTTGCAGAAGATTGCATACAAGCCTATAGGAAATTTGTCATTCGTTGAACACTTAATTTCGTGGTTCACTGTTACCCACGAAATCCACGAAAATTGGTATTTAACGAATAATAATGAATCCACAGTATGGGTTAACCAATAAGAAACAGCTCCTTTCATAAACATTACAATTTGCCATTTCAGAACCTAATGCATCCAGGGTAATATTTTCAAAAGTGTACACCAAAACATCCTGATTGGTTGAAAATGTCATAAACAATGGAAATTTAACCAATGATGTGATGTTATTTTCATTTTGGTGTAGGAACAATGAGATTACCCATAGTCCTCTAGTTTCTGAAAAGGCGAATTGAAACGCAAAGAAAACAGTACTTTTATAATTGTTCTTCATTTTTTACTATTCTTTTTCTTACAATATATTGGTATGTCACTACAAGGTACGATATATTGGTATGTCACTACATGGAGATATTTCATTCTTTAAAAACATGTTTTCGTGACATTTCCATCATGACAGTTTTCTGACCTACATATTCTTGACATAAATAACTTTTTGACACTACAAGGATTAACAGTTACAGATAAATAAGCAGAAGACATCATTTAATAAGAATGTCATAATAGTTTATTTAAGTACATAATCTAGGTGTAACTTCTTTAAGTCTTTATAACTACGTCAATGATTATAATACTAAGATAGTCCACAGCTAGTGTTACGACCATTTATGTGGGAGATGTCTATGTAGAGTGTCTGTTGCTAGATATTTAGTTTCTGTGTAGTATAGTGTGGACTACTTTCAGACATTTAGTTTCTGTGTAGTATAGTGTGGACTACTTTTGCATTTATTGGTGTAATATCCATTACCGATAACAACCCCAGTTTTGGTTTTGTTTGATGTTGCATTCATTAGATGATGTCTTGTGTGATTTTTTCATGCCTATATTTTTCTTTTTATTTCATTAATTGATGTAATTTCTTATAGCGGGTTCATTTTCAGGTTTTTTAAAACCTAGCTTTTTGAGGACTATTTTTGTCTTTATATGATGTTCTTTGAATGGACTTTTCAGTGTACACAACGTAATAAAATAAATCACATATTATGATTCCAGGTGTAATAATCTCTTACCTGTGTACTAAAGCGTGAAGCTAACTTCCTGTTTTTCCTCCTGGCTACAGGTGGTGGTACTTTTGACTTTTCTGCAGGTTTTTCTTCTTTTTTCAAGTTCTGGAATAGTTGTACCTTCTCCGCTAAACTCCGTCTAAAATTAACACATGATAAAATGTACAAGACAAATAAGATGAAAATGAAAGTGAATATAAGATCCATTTTGTTTGATAGTAAAATCCAATGTTGATAAATATCCTTCCTGTGTTAAAATCTGAAGAAAACAAAACTGTTATTCCTCATTCTGACTTAAACATGTCTGAATTATCCAGTAGCCAGAGTCGATTAACGCTACACAATATTTCCTACAACATGTCCTTAGCTTCAGTTTAACATTAAAAACCTGTTTTTACACTATTTTTATAAAGGAAACCACAAGTATCCTTCCTGTCTATTAATCCTACAAATAGCCAGGAAAGTTACTTGTATCTTTAAACATTTACATGTGCAAGATATAGCCAGGAAATGTCTTATTCTTAGAAATGACGGACTTAATAAATACAGTAAGTTAAATTCATTTTAATTCCACTGTATGTGCATTTATGATTGATACTGTGAATTCATAAATGTATGTAATGTTTATATTATTGTAACAGGTTGGTTTAGCAAAAAAAAAATAGAATTTGAATTTTGATAGCAAGTTATTCATATGCAAAATTCCTGAAATCCCAATAATTAATCTTCCATTTTCATGATTTTGGGATTTTGTTCAAAAATCATAATAAGTAAAACTTTTCAAGGGATTTCAAGGAACAATGTGTCTCCCCCTTGATGTCGGCGTAAAAGTGTAATGTCCATTTTATTATATAGACTGAAACTCAATGTTGACACCGCCAAGGGTGACGCTGCTGATGGAATCTAGGATGGCTATGTCTTGCTTTAGCAAATAAGTTTTGCAGGCTTTACGATAAATGGTTGCTTAAAATCAAGAATATGAAACGGATAATTTCTATATATTAAACAATCCCGACAAAAACAAAAACAGTTCAGGAAGGCTAAATGATTCAAATGAATCAAAACTGTATTTATCTCAGGTGGACATTAATATATTTTGTGGACACCAATATATTTAGAGATAAGATCTTCATTCAAAGAAGTCTACACACAACTGACTCACAACTATGAGAAAGTTTATAAAAGTTGTTGAACCCAACTAAAACACTTGAACATTATACAATAACAAATACCAGTACAACATTTACACGAAAGCGTGAAAAAAACCAATTAAAACACAACTACGTAAATTTTACCTTAAATTTGTCAAGTTTATAAACAAACACTACACTACACTCAAACACACAAACAGTGATTAAATAAAAAACAAATACATCTTGTACAATGTTGTAACAGCCTGATATGGCTATAACATTGTAAGTTTTTTGCCATGTTAAAACATAATTAATGTGGATGTCATCTTTTAAACCTTTATTGATAAACATCAGACTGATTTATATGAAATCAACACAGTATCTAAACATTAAATGAATGACTCTATAGGTATGTCCTACAATACAGATTGTTAATCTTAAAAATAACACAATTTAAAGTTCTTGGTTTAATGTTTAGGATATAAATATATATACAACATGGAAATTTGATGAACTAGTTGACCAAGTAAATTAATTAAGCTCTAATGTTCTTCTGCATTATTTGGAGCTTGAAATTATTTTTCAAAATGCCTTCATTCTTCCTTGTTTTATATTTTGAAATTAAAAAATATTTCAAGTCAGACTTCATAAAATTCAGCCATGCCAGAGCGACATTTCATTGATTGATCATTTTACATCTATAAGAATATGTAATCCTTGAATTCTAAATATAAAGAGGATCATATCCCACCTTCATTAAGCCCAAGGTGCTCATTGACATTAAAAATCTTAAGTTTATAAAACCAAAAACATTGGTCTTACCTTATAGGACAAGAAACCTTATTTCCCTCTCTCTTTCAAACACAACACATCAAAACCTCATAAAACATATACATTGTGTAATAAAACACATGGCTCACATCTCAATGTAGGCCAGCTACTTGTTAAAGAACTATGTGGGTGACATTCAATTGTATGTCAGTCGACAAGAGATCCTTAAAAAACATGGCTACTTTTTTATCAAAACTTGTTGATTCTAGTTATCTTTTTTTAAGGTAAAAATAATGATTGATATTCGACTGAGGAAATACCTACACATGCTATACATATCTGTAAACAAAGTCAATTTTATCTTTAAATATCATGACCTATATGGTATTATTAACTATAAGTTCTATAGAGGCCATTGAAACGGGTGTTTTGTTCTATATTTATATATAAATGTCTTGTTTTTGGATTGAAAATGAAATAGGCGCAAAGACAGTGAAAGTACTTCAGATTCCGTAGTATTAAACTACTAATAAGTCCCTTTTTACTTTCTATGGATCACTTAAGAAGGGGGGTGTTAGAGGGGGAGGTTAAGTTAGCAGCTCCCTCTTTTTAAGGGAAAAAAACGTTGATTATATAGGGAATCTCTGAGGCATGACTGGCGCAACCCCCTCTTTGGTTGTAAATGCTTCCCTCCTTTCCCCTACAAAAATTTCTGAATCTCCCACTATGCACAGATATGTTCTGAAGGCACACACTGGATCTCTGATTTTTTGTCAAATTATAATGTTTTACCATGTTGACAGCATTATAACACCCGTAAGTATATTTGAGGGCCTCTGATAGATGAAATATAATATGTGCCTATATCAAATTTATCTTAATTCAATACAAAATTTGAAAATTTAATCCCTTATGGATTTATAAAGATAAACATACAAGAGATAGGGTCAATGGGGAACACATATTTCATGAAAAAAGAAGTATTTCAGAAAGGTTATAATTAGTCCAGTCAATCTAGCAGAAATTTGACCCTAACACGAAAGTAATTGCAACAGAAGATTTTAAAGTTTTAATCTTTAGCATAATATACCCCAAATATACACAGAAAAAAGTCGCATAAAATCTAAATTGAGGAAGACTAAAAAAATCACCATTTAAAAAACTGACCAAAAAAGACGCATTTTTGTAAGAGTTATCTCCCCTTCCAATGTTAATTTCCATAGGAAATTAAAAATGTTGATTTTGAGTTTTCCTCAAGTTAGATTTTATGGGACTTTTTTCTGTGTATATAAAGGGCATAATGCTATAGATTAGAACTAAAACATTTTCTGTTGCAATTAGTTTGAGGTTAAATCTTAGATAGACTGGACTAAATCCTGGTACCTTTGATAACTACTTACAGGTACTGATCCCTGAATAAGGAATGAAGTTTAACAAACAGAATTAACATGTTTTACTTGACATTTAACTAGACACCCTATACTAGTACATGTGGCTTGACATTTAACTAAGACACCCTATACTAGTACATGTGGTTGACTCTCAGATAGGTATGGGTTCCTTCTGTCATTTTTTTCAAAAATTTCAAACATAAGAATGTTGAGCAAACTGTTTCCCTTACAAAATATGTTACACATAAAAAATTGTGTGTATTTTTTTGGAAAAAAACCTTGCACATTACACATGATATGTACAGTGAAAGACAATCAATGAAAAATAATTATCCAATGGCATACATATCACATCCAAATTTGCTATTACAACTTTCCTATACTAGCACATAGTTGTCTAATCTGGCCATAATTTCTTAAACCCTCTGAATAATACACAACATTATACATATTCTAGTGAAACAAACAAACAACACAAGTTTGGTTACATCAAAACAATAAACCTAAACCAGCAGGGAACATCTCAAAGTTATCATCTTCTATAATACGAAGTTGAGTACTTTTGAAACAGTCCCTGTAGCAATACTTACTTTTCTGATTGTGGTGAACTATAAAAATGTGTTTCAGATAAAATCAATAAATTTTAATCCATCTTTAAATTATTTCCTCTTAGTGAATATTGTACTTCCTGGTTAAACTTCAAACATATATTTGTTCTGATGTTTGTTGGGCACATGTTAATGCACTTTATGATGATAACTACATAACTATTGAACGTGACAGAGAAATTCTATGTATAATAATCTTCCTGATATATGAATAACTTGAAGTGTTTTGTTCGTTTTTCGTCTAGTACGATTTTAAATTAGCCCATTTCATATTTTACAACTTTATTGTACGATTTAAATTTGATGGGTCGTTATCTATGTGTAAACAACATTTTCTATGGTCTGTTTAGATGTGCAGAAAATTAAGGTGGAAACTTAAACCGTATAAAATCTGAATACGATCACCCTGAAATCAGCACAGTACGAAATTACTTTCCAAGGTTATAGAAATTTTGTAAAAAAATCTACACATCTATATATGTATATCTTTTTGTCAGGTATGATTTGCATGAAAAAGTTTTTTGACATTTTAAATCACACCATGAGATGCAGTAATTGAATACGTTTGAATAATTCAGTAACTTTTCACCACATCCTGTTGTATCCCTTGTTCACCGTACCCGTTTAAAAAAAGTTATAATCATTCAAACTATTGTCAAATATTCCTTAACACCTGGGTCCTGGGTTTAACATTTACATTTGTTAGTAAAATATTTTAGTGATTTGTACCAATAGAGTTGAGACAATAAAAACATACTTTGATTTTTCATCATGGATTCCTTCATTTTCGTCCACATCAACAGCTTTTCTTTCTGCCTCAGTGACTTCCACTTCTCCGTCTGCTATTTCTGCTGCTGAATGAACCTCATCATCTGTTACTGGAAGTGTCCTTGACCTCTCTCTCTTCTTCCTGTCAATATAGCGCTTGGCTCCACTGGCACATTTCTTAGGTTTATCTTCGATGATATTTTTAAACATGGATGCCTTCGCTGAAACACTGAGACGAGCGGGATCATCCTCCATTAATTCAGCCTCTAAACTTAAACTTCGTGAACTGTCAGATCTGGCAGAATCGTAACCTTCTAAATCTGACCCGGACACAATTCCAGAATCAGCTTTAGAGTCCCTCATTCCACTGTGACGTGACTTTAATCTGTTGGACATTAATCTAATCTCTTCAGATTCTGGCACAGAGCCAAGTTCTGCTGCGGTAACAGGTAATGTTTTATGGCGGACACTACGACCACGCCTCTTCCTCTGTAGGTGCTGGGGATATTCTGTTTTCCTGTAGACTATCTGTTTATCTTGTTTACTGAATTGCTCAAACACATTTGATGAAGCTTTTCTTAAAACTTCTGCTCGGAAGGCTTGGACGGTGGCAAGGCTGAAAGAAAGAAATAAATGATAACTTCTGCTTGGAAGGCTTGGACAGTGGCAAGGCTGAAAGAAACAAATAAATGATAACTTCTGCTCGGAAGGCTTGGACAGTGGCAAGGCTGAAAGAAACAAATAAATGATAACTTCTGCTCAAAAGGCTTGGACGGTGGCAAGGCTGAAAGAAACAAATAAATGATAACTTCAGCTCGAAAGGCTTGGACAGTGACAAGGCTGAAAGAAACAAATAAATGATAACTTCTGCTCGGAAGGCTTGGACGGTGGCAAGGCTGAAAGAAACAAATAAATGATAACTTCTGCTAGAAAGGCTTGGACAGTGGCAAGGCTGAAAGAAACAAATAAATGATAACTTCTGCTCGGAGGGCTTGGACGGTGGCAAGGCTGAAAGAAACAAATAAATGATAACTTCTGCTCTGAAGGCTTGGACGGTGGCAAGGCTGAAAGAAACAAATAAATGATAACTTCTGCTAGAAAGGCTTGGACAGTGGCAAGGCTGAAAGAAACAAATAAATCTGACATTTTGAATGATGTTACTATAGGAACATGATCTTGGTTATAATTTATTTCTATAATTCAATAATCAACAAAAGATGATAACACAGAGCAGATAAATGAGAGATTTGTGGTCTTTCTGTATAACTTTTAAATGTGTGATTTCTCAAATGTTGATTAAAATAAGAAATTTATTTATGTATTAACTTAAAAAGATCATAAACTGACTTCTAATGATCATAATGCCATCTGAGTCCATCACATCTTCTTAAAATAAAAACATCTGCTCCGTTTCTGAAAGACATTTGATGAACTAGATCTTTTTATATGCTCTTTATTTTTTTTCCCAATGTACAATGCCTCAGAATTTTTTTACTTCAAATAATAAATCATAAAAGTTATTTCAAATAACAGATCTTAAAAGTAATTTCAATATTAGAGCATTTCAAATTTTCCACAAATTCACTCTACTTTGGCATAATTATCTGAGAAGATGAGTTTTTAAAATTTTGATGATTGTTTTCCTGAGTTATCTCCCTTTGACTAAACTTGTTTCTACAGCAAAAATCAATTTATTTTTCCATCAAATGAAAGATATAAATTGCAAATTTTGGTAAAAAAACCAGTCAAATATCAAATATAAAAAATGTTCTGTAATATTCGCAAATAATTGAGAAAAATTACAGAGTCCCATTTTTACCGATTTTAAACAAACTGTATCAGATTTTGATTTTTTTTTCAAATATCTTGATTTAAAGTATCATTGAAAAGATATTAATTGTCCAAATACTCATCTGGTGCAGTACAACATGTACCCTCAAGCTTAAATTTCATTTTGTTTTATTAACTGGTACCCTTGGCTTAAATTTCATTCTGCTTTATTAACTGGTACCCCAGTTTGTTTGTAACTTACTTTCCTGCCTCCTCTAACTCCTCAATGGTAACAGGCTGTGTCCTTGTCCTCCAATCATCTCTGGGACGTTTCTGAAAACTTTTACGTTTGTCTTGTACAGAGCTTGATCTCTGCTCGGCCAATGTATTCAGTTTCTGTAGCAAATTATTACCAGTTAAAGTTGAAGACTCGTCCTGATCAAAAGACTGAGAGGTTGAACTACTAGATCTGAAAAGAATAACAAAATGGGATAACAAATTGTGTTGTAATACTCAACTGTCACATTTTTCACATTAATAAAAACATCACAATAATTTCTGAGTATAGAGTTATGCTCTGTGAAAAAATTTAGCAGACTGATCCATCTTTTAGAGTATATAAGAGTTTTGAATAAAAAAATCCCTTACTTAACCATGCAATTAAAGATATATAGCTAAATATTACAAGGATATTACCTAGAGCACCCAATCTGTCCAGACCCTACTTAGGAAGCTGCTGCATCATACTGTCTGTGTTTACTCTAGTTAATTGTCTAATCATATTAATCAACAACAAGTACTAATGAATAACTGACCATCTGGACATCTGGACGTCAGGTCATAGGGGTCAGATTATTATCATATAGTACAAGGAATTAATGCATTGAAGTCAAACAAAAGAAAAACAGAAGATTCATTAATTATAATTATTCCTGTGCTATAAATTTGAGGATTTTATGAATTTAAACAAAATATAAATACAAACATTGTAAATAAAGTGGATACAGAATTTGCTTAAACCAGTAGATTCATTAATTAATCCTAATCTATAAGTTTGAGAATTACAGATATAGAATTTGTTAATACCATGAAATAATGTATCCATGAAAATAAAAAAATATTTCACAATATTTTATTTTTTCATGACATCATTGAGTAGGAATGGACTCAACCTGAGACTACTATAACACTCAACCAATCATAAACTATAGATAAAAAAGGGGGGATAAAAACATAAGTGAAAAATAAGAATTTCAAATGCAATGGAAAACTGACAAAATATCCCAAAAAGCAAAAGAATTTGCCTCAACAAACCTTCAAATATTTGTGAACAATATGTTCCTTTCTTCATGTTCTTATAGATGTATATACATTTCATCAAGATGCCTCTCGAGACGACAATCAGAACATAGTAGAATGGAGCCAAGAAAACACTCAATGATGTATATAAATGATGTGATGTCATGTTTGTGTATTGACTGTGGGGGAGATAATATGATGAATTATAAAAGTCTGCCAAAATCACTAAGTCTTGTATGTGGAGGAAGATCCTTGCATCTCCTCTTTGATTATGAGACTATTTATTTTGTCAATACTTTTATCTAGCTTTTAACATGTCGGTCTGGAAGCTTGTTCAAAATTTTCCTTCATGTATACCTTACTTTATAATTGGGTAATAAATGATACACCTCCCACCAGATGTTAAGTCACAAACAGCAAATCATAAGTATAGGAGTTACTGCCCCTGACTTGGATTATGATGTGACCGGAAATCCTCAATTGCAATTTAAAATAAATCAAACACAGATTGTATAGGGTAAATGCCCTTCAAAAAGACCATGATCTTGAAATGAATAGAAACACTTGCATGAAGCAGACAGGTATATAAAATACATAGTGTTTGCAAGTTAAGTTGACCACTTTGTTTTGGGTCACCAGAAATTAGTACCTTACCTATAAAATGCAGAAAGTTTAGGAGTTGTTGCCCCTGACCTTGACTTTGGTGTTATAGGACATGACCTTGTTTCCTCTAACTTTGTAACTTACCTATAAAATGCAGAAAGTTTAGGAGTTGTTGCCCCTGACCTTGACTTTGATGTTATTGGACATGACCTTGTTTCCTCTAACTTTGTAACTTACCTATAAAATGCAGAAAGTTTAGGAGTTGTTGCCCCTGACCTTGACTTTGATGTTATTGGACATGACCTTGTTTCCTCTACCTTTGTAACTTACCTATAAAATGCAGAAAGTTTAGGAGTTGTTGCCCCTGACCTTGACTTTGATGTTATAGGACATGACCTTGTTTCCTCTAACTTTGTAACTTACCTATAAAATGCAGAAAGTTTAGGAGTTGTTGCCCCTGACCTTGACTTTGATGTTATTGGACATGACCTTGTTTCCTCTAACTTTGTAACTTACCTATAAAATGCAGAAAGTTTAGGAGTTGTTGCCCCTGACCTTGACTTTGATGTTATAGGACATGACCTTGTTTCCTCTAACTTTGTAACTTACCTATAAAATGCAGAAAGTTTAGGAGTCGTTGCCCCTGACCTTGACTTTGGTGTTATAGGACATGACCTTGTTTCCTCTAACTTTGTTGCCATATGAAATATTCTCTCTGTAATTGAAGGCATTGGTACGTCCTGATTGTCATTGTCGTTGTGAGAAATACTCTTACGCTGTTCTTGTTCTCGTCTGAAATTACAAAATTAGAAAATATGGAATACTTTTATCAAAATAGTAGTCTTACTTCACAAAGCACTTTACATGCAGTATTTTAATTTTGTGGTTCCTGAAATTATCTAGGTCCAACATATAATCAAATGTTAATACAATTATCTAAGTCCAAGTCCAACATATAATCAAGTGTGAATACAATTATCTAGGTCCAAGTCCAACATATAATCAAGTGTGAATACAATTATCTAGGTCCAAGTACAACATATAATCAAGTGTTAATACAATTATCTAGGTCCAAGTCCAACATATAATCATGTGTTAATACAATTATCTAGGTCCAAGTCCAACATATAATCAAGTGTTAATACAATTATATAGGTCCAAGTCCAACATATAATCAAATGTTTATACAATTATCTAGGTCCAAGTCCAACATATAATCAAATGTTTATACAATTATCTAGGTCCAAGTCCAACATGTAATCAAGTGTTAATACAATTATCTAGGTCCAAGTCCAACATATAATCAAGTGTTAATACAATTATCTAGGTCCAAGTCCAACATATAGTCAAGTGTTAATACAATTATCTAGGTCCAAGTCCAACATATAATCAAATGTTAATACAATTATCTAGGTCCAAGTCCAACATATAATCAAGTGTTAATACAATTATCTAGGTCCAAGTCCAACATATAATCAAGTGTTAATACAATTATCTAGGTCCAAGTCCAACATATAATCAAGTGTAAATACAATTATCTAGGTCCAAGTCCAACATATAATCAAATGTTAATACAATTATCTAGGTCCAAGTCCAACATATAATCAAGTGTTAATACAATTACCTAGGTCCAAGTCCAACATATAATCAAGTGTTAATACAATTACCTAGGTCAAAGTCCAACATGTATTTAAATGTTAATACAATTATCTAGGTCCAAGTCCAACATATAATCAAGTGTTAATACAATTATCTAGGTCCAAGTACAACATATAATCAAATGTTAATACAATTATCTAGGTCCAAGTCCAACATATAATTAAATGTTAATACAATTATTTTTAGGTCCCTTTTGGTCACATAGCTCTTGTTGTGTTTCTGGATTTCAAAATCCTTGGCTTCAAAAAATAGCTTTCAGTGTTCCTGAGGAAAATAAATCCATAGAATCATAATAGAATTTTAAAAGTTCTACTGTTACGCAACTGATAACAATTTCCCACATTAAAACGTCATTAAAACAGCAAGAACAGTGATATATATACAATGTACTAATTTTAACATTTGTATGTCGACTTCATCATTTTAGGGTGAAGTATGGACTCAATGTTAAATTCTCAAAGTAAAATCAATGTCTGAATGAATAATGAAAACCTGTACCTGAACTTGTACCTGAACATCTTGTTATGTACATGTATAATCCTTATTGTATTAAACCTGCATGATTTCTGGCATTCATCTCTGATCATTTATTACAGACTTTAGCAAAGGTTGGACATAATGTTGGCACTGGGGTATATTTATGTAATAGTTTAGGCAGAGGTGACACCTCAGTTTGTAGGTGTGTACCTTACTATATTTTGTTTACGAACAGATTAGAAATACACCCTTCTGTTCGATGAAACAAGAGCCTAACTTCAAACATTGTGTTGGCAGGATAGCCTTCTTAATAGATTAGAAATAGCTATTTATATGCTGTGAATTTTCATCATGTCACTTTCTTTATCATGTCTTAATCCAAGGCTTGACTAATTTTCTTTGTTTTGTTTTGTTTTTCCTTTGAAATCATTTCAAAATGTTAATTCCTTTTCCTTATGTCTATCCACATCCATTACATCCAGATAGATAACATTTATATTTTTTGTCTTATGTATTAACATTATTTTTAGACACAAAAAAGTTTCCTTATTTCATGAAACAACACCTCCAAAAGAAAGACAACTCTTGTAAAATCAATATAAGGGAGGTAACTATTGATGAGTTACTTTAGAAATTTGGTTATTTCCCAAATGTTCTGTGTCTATATTGTAACTTAATAAAAAGTATGGAAGATATCACACACCAAAGATGTAATAACTTATCAAGTTAACATGATGTAAATTATCTTATTTACTAAACAACTTCCTGTAGGTATTAAACCTGTAAGGTAAACTATTTATCAAATATCAAAACATATTCAAACTTATCTGCATGGTATCAAACCAGATTATGTATATCTAATCACCAGCTTCTTTATCATAGTATAAGTTAGTTCAGTGGAAGCTTACGGATTGATACAATAGGATCTGTGTTCTCTGTTGCAAATCAAAACAATGTACAAAAAATGTAGGATGGCAAAATCAAATATTAAAATGAAGAACTTCATAAAACAAAATAATAGAATGTGTCTGAGGACACGGGTGACCCCGCACAAATAAAAATGGGACGGACAGATGGAAAGACTGACAGACGGAGAGATTGAAGGACAAAAGAAAGAAGAGGACAGTTAAGGGTTACACTTTAATAATGCATATTTGGATAAGGCTATCTATGCCTGGGGTACAAAAACCTTAGATTTAATACCTTATCAAGTTTGGGTTCAGACCTCCCACTACAAACAAGAGTGCACACGCTGAAATGTCTCGCCTTCTTTACTAATCATTGATATTATGTTGATAGTCCTAAATATAAAGCTTTATTACAACTGTCACATAAACTTAACATTAACCAAGAAAACTAAACATTGACCAATGAACCATGAAAATGAGGTCAAGGTTAGATGAACCATGACAGGCAGGCATGTACAGCAAACAATTCTTCTATACAACAAATATAGTTGATCTATTGCCTATAGTTTAAGAAAAACAAACCAAAACACAACAAGAGTGCACATGCTGAAATGTCTCGCCTTCTATACTAATCATTGATATTATGTTGGTAGTCCTAAGTATAAAGCTAAGCTTTAATACAACTGTCACATAAACTTAACCAAGATAACTAAACAAAGACCAATGAACATTGAAAATGAGGTCAAGGTCAGATGAACCATGCCAGGCAGACATGTACAGCTAACAATGCTTCTATACAACATATATAGTTGACCTATTACTTATAGTTTAAGAAAAATAGACCAAAACACAAAAACTTAACACTGCAATGAACCGTGAAAATGAGGTCACGGTCAAATTAAATCTGCGCGACTGACATAAAGATCATAAAATATTTCCATACACCAAATATAGATGACCTATGGCATATAGTATTAGATAAAAAGACCAAAACTCAAAAACTTAACTTTGACCACTGAACCATGAAAATGAGGTCAAGGTCACATGACATCTGCCCGCTAGATAGGTACACCTTACAATCATTCCATACAACAAATATAGTAGACCTATTGCATATAGTATGAGAAAAACTGACCAAAACACAAAAATTTAACTATAACCACTGAACCATGAAAATGAGGTCAAGGTCAGATGACACCTGCGAGTTGGACATGTACACCTTACAGTCCTTCCATACACCGAATATACTAGCCCTATTGCTTGTAGTATCTGAGATATGGACTTGACCACCAAAACTTAACCTTGTTCACTGATCCATGAAATGAGGTCGAGGTCAAGTGAAAACTGTCTGACAGACATGAGGACCTTTCAAGGTACGCACATATCAAATATAGTTATCCTATTACTTATAATAAGAGAGAATTCAACATTACAAAAAATCTCAACTTTTTTTTCAAGTGGTCACTGAACCATGAAAATGAGGTCAAGGACATGTGACTGACGGAAACTTGGTAACATGAGGCATCTATATACAAAGTATGAAGCATCCAGGTCTTCCACCTTCTAAAATATAAAGCTTTTAAGAAGTTAGCTAACTCTGCCGCCGCCGCCGCCGCCGGATCACTATCCCTATGTCGAGCTTTCTGCAACAAAAGTTGCAGGCTCGACAAAAACTTAGCGCTGAGCAATGAACCATGAAAATAAGGTCAAGGTCAAATAAAACCTGCAGGACTGACATATAGATCATAAAATATCGCAGGCTCAGGCTCTCGACAAAAATGGAGATATTCTGGCAGACATTTAAAATTAAATAGTGCTGACCTACCAAAACATCCAAACAAAAAACCACAAAAAATACTGAGAACTGACAAGTAAAGGCTGTATTACCTCATCATTGACATGATTGAACCTGAGAGTAAATATTTCCTGAAAATCAAAACAAACAACTTGGAATCAAATTAACTTGACTTTTATCTGGTTCTGAGAGAGAATTTAAATCTAGCAAATAACATGAATAAGATGTTGTTCTTACCTTGAAAATATACAGACACATCTGGTAATCGATTGAGCAATATATTACACTCTGTGACAAACACCTGGGGATCAATGAGGGGTAATGCATGCTATAATGTGCAAGTAATGTATATGAGGTGCCATTCAGGAGTTTAAATAAGTTTTATGTATTAATCAAAGAGCAGATTGCTCTGAGGGATACGATTGCCGTTGTTTCATTGACACATGTATACATGTAGCTGGATAATATTATTTTCAAAACTAATTCAACTGCACATGTAAAATAGTTACAAAATAGCCAATCCCGGATAAAAGGGTATGATCAATGTAATTCATGTAATTAGGCCTATTGTGTTTTATTTTTGTACTATCAATTCCAAGTTTACTTTCCACAGCAGTCACTGAGACTCAGAGTGAGAGAACGTGTTTCACTTCGTATCTTATCACCTATTTTCCTACGTTAATAGGAGGAACCCATTCCTTACTCTTAAAACATTGAATTTCCTTTGGGTCAGAGAAAGCAATCGTATCCCAAAATTTCTATTGGTGTGATCTATTGAAGGTACGACCTCATGGCTAAAAACAATTAAGAAATCATTGATCTTTTATAGGATATTTTAACTTGTTTAGGGTCAAAATTTTGAAGAAAAAAACAACATATACTTGTGTATAGGATTTTTCTGTATGTACTCAATATTTATTTATGCCTAAAAAAATCTGCCTTTTAAATTTTTTTTTGGAATAACAACAAAATTGCAAGTCTTTGAGCTCAATAAAAAAAAAAATCTACATTCCTTAAGGAATCAATAAAGAACCAAGTCTTTATAAAAAAGGAAAGTGAAATGTTCTTTCCAAAAAAAAAAAAAAAAATCAAGTTTTATTCAGAAAATTTACAGTTTCACTATATATATACCAAAAAGCTAAGCAAAGTAAAATAACCACATGGCTAGACAACATTAAGCAATGATTCAAGCCTGTATCCTTTACATACCCCTGACTACATGCATGTACTAATTAAAAAGACTACTCTAGTTAATGAATTAAGATGATTGATTCGTCTGACAGAATCTCAGTCTGACTGTATCAATGTCACACACAGGATGATGAAAGAGGGGAGAAAATACAGTCAGACATTAATGAGTCAAAGACGGGTGCTTCAATCAGAGATAAAACTGGTTCAGCATTGAGAGTTTGCTTTTACCTATATCAGTTTCATCTAAATAAATGGCATGCTTTTTACCAGTGTTTCAGAGTTTCAGTGTTAAGGTAGTGAATCAAGTTTATCTTGTTTAAGTTTAGAATAAAGTTTAGAAAGTGGGAAATGTTTTAAATGAACAGTCTCCAGACCAGTTGCGGATCCAGCCATTTCTTAAAAAGAAGGGCTCCGCTCCAGGACAATAAGGGTGGGGGTCCGAACCCTGGACATTTAGAGGATGGGGAGTTCCAACCATTTGTTCCCATTCAAAAGAAAAGCTTTGATTCATAACAACAGAGATGTGTACTTATCTATAGTATATTATTTGACATGCAGAGTTAAAAAAGGTCAGATTCCTAATATTCCCCACCCACAGCTGGTAGATGCCAATTGTTTTCTTGGGTCGTTGTGGTCTGCTGCATATGTTAGACTCGGAATTACAATCTTGCTAACAGAACACAGCAGAAAAACATTCTGAAATAACTGACTACACCTACCTTAAACTTTCTTGGATATCATCTTTAGCAGAGAGAGTAATTTTAGATCCCTTTTCTATTTCTGGTGAATCATCCTCATGACGTGATCGTCTCCTCTGTAATATGGTAGCTAGTTCAGGATCGACAACCACGCCAGCTTTTTTCATAGATTCAGCACGTTTAAGTATTCCTCTTGGTTTAAATCTATCAACTTTAGAACCATATGATTCTGAACGTTTCAAACTTGTTGTACCTAAACTTGCTAACTTAGCTTCAGTAGCTCTCACTTTTTCCAACAAACTTGGAGATATATGACCTTTCCTTTCAGGAGACTTACTAAGTTCTTCCACTTTTTGATGTGTAACACTACTTTTTGTTTCTAATTTTTGCTCAAGCTTCTTTTCCACACTAACTTCTTTTTCAGAATTTTTTACCGAATCAGAATCAATTTTTCCGTGTGAAGTTCTCCGTACATCCTTAATGAATGAAGTCACTTGTTGAGGAGATTCTATGTTGACTTTAGATAAAGCACTCTTCATGTTTCCTAATTCATCGGAAGATAGACGCCTGATTGAAGGTTTAGTGCCACCTATATCCTGTGACACCTCGGCTAGAACAGCTAGACTTGTATCAATGTCTGACAATTCAGGTTTCACATCACTAAGGCTATTTTTATGAGCTTGAGTTTCATTTGAGGGCGCCATGTTGGATGAGGCCACTTGGGATTTTGTAAGATCCCGAGACGATTTCCTTGGGAGACGTGGGACAATCTTAACTTCAGATTGCTGAGATACAGATAAGACTTCAGCACTAGTTTCCGATGGCTGAACAATTAAATGCTCTTCTGATACAGATGGCACAGCCTTTTCAACACCATTTACAGTGCGAGAATCAGTTTCTTGTCTCCTCACTTTTAAAATGGACAAAACTTCTGTATTTTCTATTACTTCTTCAACATCAGCTGCCGGAGCCAGGTTTTCTGCTTTTTCAATTTTCTTACTTGTAATTCTCTCCCTTTCATCTTTCTCTCCGTCTTTCTGTTGAGTTTTCACATGTTTTTTTCGTTGTTTTAATATTTCAGCCAATTCTTGTGTTGGTTTATCGCTACCTTGACAGAGATAAGTTCTGCTTGATTTCATTTCGTCTTCTTCAGTTATATCCTCTGATTGCACATGCTCAGTTATATCCTCTGATTGCACATGCTCAGTGTCGATTTTATCAGGAATGTTGGGTAAAATTCTACGTTCAACTGTTTCTGGACTATTTTGTCTTCGCATAAAATTAGATTTAAAGCTTCCAGATCGCTGAACTCCTTTGATAGTTTCTATATCATCTGGAGGGGGCGTACGTTTTACACGTAAACTCTGTGTCCTCTCCGGTGTACTCCTACGTGATTCATCACTACTTCCACTACCTAGTGCATCTTGACGTCGCAGGCCAGACGGTTTCCGTGACGACAGATCATCAGGTTCTGGACTAGAGAATCGTTGTAAGAGAGATGAGAAATTGTTTTTACGAGTGATTTTTGGAGGTGCTTTGGCTGAGTCCTCAGTTTTTCTTTCTGCCTCATTTTCATGTGAGAATTTCGAAATTGCTGAGGAAACCTGAAAATATTTGGAAAAGTTTTAATTATAATTTTTGTCCCCGACAATAATATATATATATATTTAGGAATATTGAATTATTTCATTTGCATGTATCATTTTTTTTTTATGATTAAAACAAATTATCCAAGAAAGATAAAGTCTTAATAGAGATTAATTCCATTTTTTCTAATCTTATTTCTTGCCAACAATTAGAATTGACCAGTGTGCTTTCCCCAATGTACATTATCATTAGATTCATACTACAGTATATCAGGTGAAGTTTTACTTATCAAATTTGATTGCTTTATGATGGCTACTTTAACCTCTTGTCTGGGACTGCATGAATTTTCAGGTTGAGAGCAAATTAGAGATACTATGATTTTTAATTTTAGTTTTTTGTGTATAATTCAGAGTTTAGTATGACGTCCATTATTACTGAACTAGTATACATATTTGTTTAGGGGCCAGCTGAGGGAGGCCTCCAGGTGCAGGAGTTTCTCCCTACATTGAAGACCCATTGGTGGCCTTCGGCTGTTGTCTGCTCTATGGCCGGGTTGTTAATGCTTTGACACATTCCCCATTTCCATTCTCAATTTTATATAAGTTCTGATAGTATAGGTATATGTATTGCTGTTGGCTAGGTAAAGGGGGTAGGTCTCACAAGACATGCTTAACCCTGCCACATTTTTGTGCCTGTCCAAAGTCAGGAGTTGTTAATCTTGTATGTTGGTAATTATAGTTCATTTATATATTTCAGAGTTTAGTTAATGATGTCCAATTATCACTGCACTAGTACACAATTCTGTTTAAGGACCAGCTGAAGCATGCCTCTGGGGCAGGATTTTCTTGCTGTATTGAACACCCTTTGTAATCCTGGTCACGGCACCAATATCTTGAGGGTTATTGACTTTGTAATACTTTTGGAAGAAAATATTGTCTTGCTAGTTGAGATGCTTTCTGATCGTAAGAAAATAGATACGTAACAATAGTGTTATGTTAAATTACAATATTGTGCCCAAAAGTACGGGATACAATTACATAACATAATGTTCTAGGGTCTCTTGGTCTATATTCACGAAAGTGACCTTAGACTCCATTCTGCTCTTTGGTTGGATTGTTGTCTTTTTGACACATTCCTCAATTTTTTTTACAGATAACTGGTACAAACTTACCTTAGATGGAAATGAAAACTTAGATGGCAGTAAATGATCTAAAATAGATTTTCCTGATGCATGCTGGGTATTATCAGTATGATTAGTACCATGCTGTGAGGAGGGGTGAGGATGCAGGTGACTTGTAGAATTTGTTACCTGAGGGAAAGGTAAATATAAGGTCATCAAAGGTCATCAAAACAAACATTATAATGGTTATCATCATTTTCAACAAAATTAGTAACAAAGTACTAAAAGTCTTTCTTGTATTACTGTGGAATCATTATAGTTTGTGGGGTACCAATTTTTGGTGAATTCATCTTTAAAGGTGAACCAAATTTAAAAAAATTACCTAGGTCCCTATTTCTGATTGCTTACATACTTGAATGGTCAAAACCACAAGTTTAAGTATCAAAGAAAAAACAAGTATTACTTGATCTACTGAAAATTGGTACTCACAACAACTAATGTATCCACAATGTTGTAAATTCATATTTTCTTTATGTTAAGATTATTAGGAAAAATTGTGATGGGATCTGATTTTGCAGTTATAAATATGATAGCATTGTTTGAATGCTGTATTACCAGAAATCCCACATTTTAAACTCAAATGATATACAATTGATTCAAAAATTGCAACAACAAAAATCAACACAAATTTCAGATACATTTTATAGTTTGGAAGACACCTTTTTCATTCTTGTTTTTTTTCTCTTCAGATCTGAGATGATATTGTGTTGTTTGAGTTCAGACTAACGTAATTGTTTCATCAAGAATTACAAAAATAACATTGAATATAAAAAGAATATCACCCAAAAAAATCTTGATATTTGCTGATAGCTATTTAAACCTTTGATACTAAATATATATAATGATTTATATCCAACCAATTGTATACCTGTCGTATACCTGTTTAAATTAACCTGGGTGTGTTGCCAAAATGTAAATTTACATATATTATATATAAATACAGTCATAAAACATAAAATTTAATTTTCAATGTCATGTGTGGGAGTATGTTCTCAATAAACACAAATTATTTATTGTACTCATCAATGGTGTCTCAACCTAACAATAAATAGGATTTTTGAAGGGTGAGAATTAATTTATGACAATAACAGTGGAGAATCTTGGCCTCTATTCAAGTTAAGTATCATTGACTGTCTACTGTCATTCTGTGGAATCAAAATTAACAAATTATCTCCCCTTTTAACATTAAGGAATCATACTGGCCATCTTTGATCGTTACTTGCAATTTATTATAATGGTTTTGTGCAATTACCACAACAAAGGAGTCTTCACATATTCTTTTTGATTATTTTTCAGTAACTCTTACTGAGCACATGATATTTATGGGGCTACATTGTTCAATCTTTAGTTTTATCAAGAACTTGTATAGTCATATACAAATCCTTGGTTTTATGTGTGGTATTTTGTGGAATGTTGTTTTGTCTTTTCCTTCTTTCCTTTTTTGGCCAATTCCTGAATGGTTTTTTTTCTAGAAATCATCGGGTTTTAGTGATCCCTATTGATTTATATTTCTTTAAAAATGTACAGTTTATTTTTTAAATGAACAATTGCATGCAAATATATAATAAACATGTGGTTAAAAGGGTTTGTTGGTGCAAAATTCAAAAACTTTAATTTCATGCTTTTCATTGGTTAAATTCAAACTTTTGAACACCATGCTTCTGTTGGTTCAAGATTAGATATTTTAACAGTTTTTTCAACTCCATGCTTTTTATACCTCAAAGTCTACTTCATCCTGTAAGAATGTCAGAAGCATTAATTTAATGAATTACAGCAGTTTTTGTTCACATGCATTTTAAGCAATAATTCATAATAAAAAAACTTGTTTATATTCAATGCAAATAGTTAAAGCTTCATTACAGAAATGCATCATGTACATGATGTAGTTTATTTGGAATTAAATGATTAAAGCTCTCATTATTGAACTGCCATTGTTTTGACAAGAATTATTACATGCTCGTCAAACTTGCAACTTTGTAACATCAGATGCTGAGCTTTTTTTATAATGTTTATGAAGTAGGTGAGTGTTGGTCATTTATTTGAGCTTCATTTTTGTCGAGCCTTCGACTTTAGTCGAAAAAGCGAGACTAAGCGATCCTACATTCCGTCGTCGTCGGCGTCGTCGTCGGCGTCCACAAATATTCACTCTGTGGTTAAAGTTTTTGAAATTTTAATAACTTTCTTAAACTATACTGAATTTCTACCAAACTTGGACAGAAGCTTGTTTATGATCATAAGAAAGTATCCAGAAGTAAATTTTGTAAAAATAAAATTCCATTTTTTCCGTATTTTACTTATAAATGGACTTAGTTTTTCTGCGAGGAAACATTACATTCACTCTGTGGTTAAAGTTTTTAAAATTTTAATAACTTTCATAAACTATCCTTGATTTGTACCAAACTTGGACAGAAGCTTGTTTATGATCATAAGATAGTATCAAGAAGAAAATTTTGTAAAAATAAATTTCCACTTTTCCGTATTTTACTTATAAATGGACTTAGTTTTTTTTGCCAGAAACAAGACATTCACTCTGTGGTTTAAGTTTTTAAAATTTTTATAATGTTCTTAAACTATCCTGGATTTCTACCAACTTAGACAAAAGCTTGTTTCTGATCATAAGATATTATTCAGAAGTAAATTTTGTAAAAAAAAAATTCACTTTTTCCGTATTTTACTTATAAATGGACTTAGTTTTTCTTCCAGTTAACATTACATACAGTCTGCAGTTAAAGTTTATAAAACATTTATTAGATTCATAAACTATCCTGGATTTTTTACCAAACTTGGAAGCTTCCTTCAATCAAAAGACAGTATCGAGAGGGAAATTTTTATTGATGTTTTTCCTCATTTTTGTTGAGTCTGCGATTAACAGCAAACGTAGGCGAGACACTGGGTTCCGTGGAACCCTTACAAATTTTTTCTGATAAGGTTTTATTTTCTAACATTTATACATCTTTAAAACTTACTTGTGATTTTGATGAAACAAGATCTGATGATTCTGATGATAATGATGATGGTTTATCTCCCCCTGATAAACCTGAAAAACAAAATTAGATAAAAACATAAATACAGAAGTCACTAATCAGTGCTTGTGAATTAACACACTAAAGTCACAAAATGCACTAATAAGTCAATCACAATAAAATGTAAGTTAGATTGAAAAAGTTAACAAGTAGATCTACTGCAACCATTTTCAATACAGTCTTCACCGTTAGCAACTTAAAAGTCCAATGCCCAAGACTAGTAAAATTTTGTTTGGCCTAGCAAGTTTTTGTAAAATTTGTTTAGACACATAAGAAAAATGTTATAATATTGATCTTTGGACTAGTAGTTAGAAAAGATTTAGATGCAGACTGACAATATACATACATGTACATTAGGAGATAACAGAGACAGCATTGCTTTGAGGATCTATGGCCATCAATTGATGGTTTGATGGTCACAAATTTGCAGCACTATGCCACCATGCAGTCTTTTATGATATTTCTATCTGTTCAATCCCTTCCTTTCTATCTCTTTGACTAACCAAACTCCAGGTTACATGGGACACACCCATGGTTACAAATACAAACCACAGGTTTTTCAAAATATCAAAACCCAAGGTTACATAGTGCACTAAATGCAGACTTCAATGTTGTAAACAGTTACTGTTTTAACAGATACTTAACCAAGCTTATTAAAACTACTGACATCTCATCAGAACAGAATTAAACAAACTTAAAACAAAATGAGTCGGCTAATTGTCTATAAATTGTTTCTGCATCCAAAACAAATGTCTATACTGGTTCCTGGTTAACCATTGCCTGGTACCCATATGTAAACAACACAGCAACCAACATCTGCAGAGCAGATCATGTAAACAAACATTCTAAACCAGGAAACAGCTGATCATTTCAAAATTTCTTTTCAATGTTCTGATATCATCGAAATTCAAAGAACATACAATATTTGTTTTGGTAATAACGTCATTCAGTTCAAGTTCAAGATATATGAAAGACTTTGAAAGAAGTGCAAAAAGACTACACTTCTTTAATACAAGCAGTTTATACTTAATAATTTGTCAAAATCTTAAAAATTATGAGACATCTATTATTTTCTACACAGGGAACATTATTCAAGAATTTACCACTGTGCTATCATGCATTTTTCTACTCTGATAGGCCTGTCTCTGTATGTATTACCCTAAGAGTTACTAGATACTATAACTTACAATACCATCAAAGGGAAGTTAACTTACTGTTGTCTTACCAGAGGCCACCACTATTACATGTATCTATTATATGAATAATAGAAAAACATAGGATATGTAGTATTCATCCATGACACAAAATCAGAACTTGACAGAAGAAACACACAAAAAGCAAAGCAACAGCGCTTTTATTGCTGTTCTTCATCAAACAGCTTTTGAAAATGGTGAGTACAGACAGATTTTCATGAGTCCAGGATTAGTTGACTCGCCTTAGTGAGAACCCTGCTAGAGGCAACCTCTTTCACATAAGATCAACTGAGGTTTATAAAATTTAGCGTCTTTCAAATATTCCCATTTTATAGTTGAACCTAAACTATTTGCTAGAGTCCATAATACATGGATGTAAGCAATATATAAATAAGATAATGCAGAGTAATAAATAATTGCCAATGAGACAATTAATACAGCATTGACCATAGAAGAAAGCAACTAAATAAAATGGGAAATGTGTCATGTAAAGACAACATTCCAACCAATACAGTACTTGCAACCTTAGGCGTTACTGTTTGACGTGAACTTGACTGATCGGTGAATGATCGGTGACGGATGTTTGACTGATCGATGAGTGATCGGTGATCGGTGACCCATAGGATCCGTCAGATAAGCCAAATAACCTATGTGAGAGTTACCCTGACAACTGTCACCGATCGATCAGTAAATTAAATTTATGCACGGATCGGACGGATACGTATATATTTAAAATTCTTATGTAAACCGAACTCGACAGTGTTTACAAACGATGAACGCGGACCTCTACGAAGACACCTTAATTTACACGTTAATTTGTAATAAAATTAGTTGCAATAAAAAAGTGAAAATAGTATAACAGAACAAGATGCTTAGAGCGTTAAATTGTTTGTGTTGATTAAAAGTTTTGTATTAAATATTGATAACATCGACATCTAATACATATTTGTATTATACGACTCTGTTAACATCAACTTATTCCTACGAAAATGGTTATTATTGACCGCCATTGGATTTTTGAACTTTTTATAGTTTCGAATAGGTTATTTTTTCATGAAATTAAAAGAATGTCAAAGAAATAATATTAACAATTTATCGCATTGTTTAGAATTACCAAAATTATTCTTCTTTTTATCGAAAATGATACTATTTTATTTGAAATCAGTTATTTTTACCATCTTGAGACAAGTCTTCTAATCAGAACTGAGATATAATGAGAATTAAAATACTGAAACTTTTATTTTTGTGGAATAAGAATGCAGTTATTGATTTATTTTGATACAAATTATTAACCATCATATGATTTGAGTACTTTTTGTACATCCAGATTGGCTGTTCTTCATAAAATATGCTTACTTTAAGGAAAAAGATACTAAATTTTTGTACGTGTTGCCTAAAATGCAAATATTTCTTCATTTTACTGAAAACTATTGACCGCCATTAAATTTTGGTACTTTTTATAGTTAAGAATAGTTTTTTTTTCATAAAATTAAAAGAATATCAGAAAAATCATACTAAAATTTTGTTCGCATTGTTTTAAATAACCAAAATTATTCCTCTTTTTATCAAAAATGATACTATTTTATTTGAAATCAGTTATTTTTACCATCTTGAGACAAGTCTTTTAATCAGAATTGAGATATAATGAGAATTAAAATACTGAAACTTTTATTTTTGTGGAATAAGAATGCAGTTATTGATTTATTTTGATACAAATTATTAACCGTCATATGATTTGAGTACTTTTTGTACATCAAGATTGGCTGTTCTTCATAAAATATGCTTACTTTAAGGAAAAAGATACTAAATTTTTGTACGCGTTGCCTAAAATGCAAATATTTCTTCATTTTACTGAAAACTATTGACCGCCATTAAATTTTTGTACTTTTTATAGTCTAGAATAGTTTTTTGTCATAAAATTAAAAGAATATCAGAAAAATCATACTAAAATTTTGTTCGCATTGTTTAGAATTACCAAAATTATTCTTCTTTTTATCAAAAGTGATACTATTTTATTTGAAATCAGTTATTTTTACCATCTTGAGACAAGTCTTCTAATCAGAATTGAGATATAATGAGAATTAAAATACTTAAACTTTTATTTTTGTGGAATAAGAATGCAGTTATTGATTTATTTTGATACAAATTATTAACCGTCATATGATTTGAGTACTTTTTGTACATCAAGATTGGTTGTTCTTCATAAAATATGCTTGCTTTAAGGAAAAAGATACTAAATTTTTGTATGCGTTGCCTAAAATGCAAAGATTTCTTCATTTTACTGGAAACTATTGACCGCCATTAAATTTTTGTACTTTTTATAGTTTAGAATATTTTTTTTTTCATAAAATTAGAAGAATATCAGAAAAATCATACTAATATTTTGTTCACATTGTTTAGAATTACCAAAATTATTCTTCTTTTTATCAAAAGTGATACTATTTTATTTGAAATCAGTTATTTTTACCATCTTGAGACAAGTCTTCTAATCAGAATTGAGATATAATGAGAATTAAAATACTGAAACTTTTATTTTTGTGGAATAAGAATGCAGTTATTGATTTATTTTGATACAAATTATTAACCGTCATATGATTTGAGTACTTTTTGTACATCAAGATTGGTTGTTCTTCATAAAATATGCTTACTTTAAGGAAAAAGATACTAAATTTTTGTATGCGTTGCCTAAAATGCAAATATTTCTTCATTTTACTGAAAACTATTGACCGCCATTAAATTTTTGTACTTTTTATAGTCTAGAATAGTTTTTTGTCATAAAATTAAAAGAATATCAGAAAAATCATACTAAAATTTTGTTCGCATTGTTTAGAATTACCAAAATTATTCTTCTTTTTATCAAAAGTGATACTATTTTATTTGAAATCAGTTATTTTTACCATCTTGAGACAAGTCTTCTAATCAGAATTGAGATATAATGAGAATTAAAATACTTAAACTTTTATTTTTGTGGAATAAGAATGCAGTTATTGATTTATTTTGATACAAATTATTAACCGTCATATGATTTGAGTACTTTTTGTACATCAAGATTGGTTGTTCTTCATAAAATATGCTTGCTTTAAGGAAAAAGATACTAAATTTTTGTATGCGTTGCCTAAAATGCAAAGATTTCTTCATTTTACTGGAAACTATTGACCGCCATTAAATTTTTGTACTTTTTATAGTTTAGAATAGTTTTTTTTTTCATAAAATTAGAAGAATATCAGAAAAATCATACTAATATTTTGTTCACATTGTTTAGAATTACCAAAATTATTCTTCTTTTTATCAAAAGTGATACTATTTTATTTGAAATCAGTTATTTTTACCATCTTGAGACAAGTCTTCTAATCAGAATTGAGATATAATGAGAATTAAAATACTGAAACTTTTATTTTTGTGGAATAAGAATGCAGTTATTGATTTATTTTGATACAAATTATTAACCGTCATATGATTTGAGTACTTTTTGTACATCAAGATTGGCTGTTCTTCATAAAATATGCTTGCTTTAAGGAAAAAGATACTAAATTTTTGTATGCGTTGCCTAAAATGCAAATATTTCTTCATTTTACTGAAAACTGTTGACCGCCATTAAATTTTTGTACTTTTTATAGTTTAGAATAGGTTTTTTTTCATAAAATTAAAAGAATATCAGAAAAATCATACTAAAATTTTGTTTGCATTGTTTTAAATAACCAAAATTATTCTTCTTTTTATCAAAAATGATACTATTTTATTTGAAATCAGTTATTTTTACCATCTTGAGACAAGTCTTCTAATCAGAATTGAGATATAATGAGAATCAAAATACTGAAACTTTTATTTTTGTGGAATAAGAATGCAGTTATTGATTTATTTTGATACAAATTATTAACCGTCATATGATTTGAGTACTTTTTGTACATCAAGATTGGCTGTTCTTCATAAAATATGCTTACTTTAAGGAAAAAGATACTAAATTTTTGTACGCGTTGCCTTAAATGCAAATATTTCTTCATTTTACTGAAAACTATTGACCGCCATTAAATTTTGGTACTTTTTATAGTTTAGAATAGTTTTTTTGTCATAAAATTAAAAGAATATCAGAAAAATCATACTAAAATTATGTTCGCATTGTTTAGAATTACCAAAATTATTCTTCTTTTTATCAAAAGTGATACTATTTTATTTGAAATCAGTTATTTTTACCATCTTGAGACAAGTCTTCTAATCAGAATTGAGATATAATGAGAATTAAAATACTGAAACTTTTATTTTTGTGGAATAAGAATGCAGTTATTGATTTATTTTGATACAAATTATTAACCGTCATATGATTTGAGTACTTTTTGTACATCCAGATTGGCTGTTCTTCATAAAATATGCTTACTTTAAGGAAAAAGATACTAAATTTTTTGTACGCGTTGCCTAAAATGCAAATATTTCTTCATTTTACTGAAAACTATTGACCGCCATTAAATTTTGGTACTTTTTATAGTTTAGAATAGTTTTTTTTTTCATAAAATTAAAAGAATATCAGAAAAATCATACTAAAATTTTGTTTGCATTGTTTTTAATAACCAAAATTATTCTCCTTTTTATCAAAAATGATACTATTTTATTTGAAATCAGTTATTTTTATCATCTTGAGACAAGTCTTCTGATCAGAATTGAGATATAATGAGAATTAAAATACTGAAACTTTTATTTTTGTGGATTAAGAATGCAGTTATTGATTTATTTTGATACAAATTATTAACCGTCATATGATTTGAGTACTTTTTGTACATCAAGATTGGCTGTTCTTCATAAATATGCTTACTTTAAGGAAAAAGATACTAAATTTTTGTACGCGTTGCCTAAAATGCAAATATTTCTTCATTTTTCTGAAAACTATTGACCGCCATTAAATTTTGGTACTTTTTATAGTTTAGAATAGTTTTTTTGTCATAAAATTAAAAGAATATCAGAAAAATCATACTAAAATTTTGTTCGCATTGTTTAGAATTACCAAAATTATTCTTCTTTTTATCAAAAATGATACTATTTTATTTGAAATCAGTTATTTTTACCATCTTGAGACAAGTCTTCTAATCAGAATTGAGACATAATGAGAATTAAAATACTGAAACTTTTATTTTTGTGGAATAAGAATGCAGTTATTGATTTATTTTGATACAAATTATTAACCGTCATATGATTTGAGTACTTTTTGTACATCCAGATTGGCTGTTCTTCATAAAATATGCTTACTTTAAAGAAAAAGATACTAAATTTTTGTACGCGTTGCCTAAAATGCAAATATTTCTTCATTTTACTGAAAACTATTGACCGCCATTAAATTTTGGTACTTTTTATAGTTTAGAATAGTTTTTTTGTCATAAAATTAAAAGAATATCAGAAAAATCATACTAAAATTTTGTTCGCATTGTTTAGAATTACCAAAATTATTCTTCTTTTTATCAAAAGTGATACTATTTTATTTGAAATCAGTTATTTTTACCATCTTGAGACAAGTCTTCTAATCAGAATTGAGATATAATGAGAATTAAAATACTGAAACTTTAATTTTTGTGGAATAAGAATGCAGTTATTGATTTATTTTGATACAAATTATTAACCGTCATATGATTTGAGTACTTTTTGTACATCAGGATTGGCTGTTCTTCATAAAACATGCCTACTTTATGGAAAAAGATATTATTTTTTTTGTACGCTTTGCCAAAGATGCAAATATTTCTTCTCATATTGGAAAATATTATAATTTCAATTGCAATCAGTTGTTATAAATGATTTTCATATGTATTTTGTAGAAAATGTGAATTATTCAAGAATAAATCTGCCTAAAATTATTTATTTATTTTTAAGGAATATATTTATGTTTACCACCATTGGATTTTTGTACTTTTTATTGTTTAGGAGTAGTTATTTTTTTTATTAAGGTAAAAAAAGACTATCAGAAAAATATAATGTAATGTTGTTTGCGTTGTTTAAAATTATTCATATTTCTTGTTTAAAAAACAGCATTTATTTTGATAATTTGTTATTTTAAAGGCTTCGATTGTGACGAGAATATAGAAAGTCCATGATTATGATAAGTTTTTTTTAAAGAATTATATGATGATAAGGATACAAAAATTTGAAATATTGAAAAAAATAGACTACATTTTTCAATAACTGATCCTTTCATTTTGTTTTTCCCGAGTATGTTTGGAAAATAATAAAATCAATTTCGCGATGTAGACACTCGCCGGGTTTGGAAATCAATGTATATAACCTATTAAATAAAACGAAAAAGACCATTCTTTAGTGATGATATTTTAATTTAGGTTTTATCTGTACATTTCTTTTCATTTCAATTCATAAAACTTTGCTAAATAATTGATAAACAAAATGTATCACTGAACGTTCGATTTTCACGAGTCGCCATTTTAATTAAATTAAACGAAACTAAGATTCCGTAATTTGTATTAGTTTATCATGTGACGTATTAAAGTTCAATCCGTCATCAAGGTCGATCGGTACTATCCGTCCGATCAGTCCGATCAGTCAATTACTTTTACTATAAGTCTGACGGATTGCTGACGTGAGTTTGACGCGAACTTGACTGATCGGTGACTGATCGATGACCGCTGATTGATCGCTGAAATAGTAACGCCTAAGGTTGCAAGTACTGTAGCAGAAAACAGCCGAAGCCCACCAATAAGTTTTCAATGCAGCGAGAAGATCCTGCACCTAAACCTTCCATTATTAATAAAATTTGTTATACAAAATTAAGATAATGATAAATTTCAAATGACAATAATTGATATGTTTCTTTGTCTAGATAAATTGACAATATTTTCCTACAATTAAAATCTTACTGTAAACTTGATATAAATGATCATCCAAGATTTCAAATACTTTCTCCTTCTGTCACTTCAAATTCAGGAAGTCGCTTAAAACTTTCACCTTCACTTTCATTCAAGCATGTTAAATGTAGAATGTTGTCAGCCGTAAAACTGATATATACTTCATAGGTTTAGTAATTGTCAAATAAGATTGTGTTGTTCATTTTAATGTCCTGTCAAGCGTACAAACTTAACTTACGTAACGTTCAGATCCTGTCTCCCCAATCAATACCTTGCAAGAATTACATAATCATCCAACGAAAACATTCAATATTTGTGTTTTAATTTTCCTTTGTATGCCGTGCCAGGTATAGTAATCCTGATTTAGAGGCTTTTTTCTAATAATAACCACTTAATCCCTGGAATATTATCACAAACAATTATTATGTTCTTAAACAGGCTGTTTTTTACAAATCCATTTGAGTAAACACATAACCTAACTAATTGGTGTGTTGACTACTGCAGTATAACCAATATTAAATTGATATTTGTCATTACACATTTCTATTGATCTATTGATAACACTTCTGAATGACATACACTAATAGCTTGTCAAGTCTGTGAGTGAACCAAAATCTTCAATTAAATATGAGCTCATTTTTATTTTTCCATTTATCTAACCTGTCAATTTCTACTAAAAAACCATAACCAGCCATTCTTCAGTTGATATGTAAATAACTGATTGTAAAATCAATGTATTGATCAAAGGGAGGTAATCCATAAAATCTGATTCTTCCTTCATTTCAAAACAATTCAAACTTGTCAAATTCTAATATAAAATGTATTGATGAAAGGGAGATAATTCCATCAATCTGCTACTTATGTTAGACAACTCCTTCATATCAAACAATTCAAATATTTCAAGTTAGTACAGAAAGAGACAGTCAATTCCACACTTGTTGATATGTAAACGTTACTTATCAAAATGTATTTTTATCAACAAACAAAATGTTTTTTATCAAAGGGAGGTAATCAATTAAATCTTCTACATAAATTAATTTTCTGTAAATTCAAACTATTGTAAGGTGTTTACAAATACAAGTAATTTGTGACTGGGTGAGTGTTACAATAATAAGAACTCACATTCAGATATCTTAATGCATATTTTCCTGAAGTACAATTAACTAATCTGGAATTATGGAATTCTTCAAAAATCAGAAAATTAAATGCACACAACAATTTCTGAATATACAGATACTCAATCATTGCGAATAATTTTTTATACAAAGCGAGTCAATAACACTTTGGGAAGATTTAAAACAGAAATTATTGATCAAAGGGAGGTAAGTCATGTTAATCAGAAACTAATACTTCAACTTATGTTAAATTCTCTATAATTTCCCAATTATTCTTAAAACTTTCTTTGATTAAGAGAGTTCTGTGGTTATTATGAACTTTGTAATACTCACTTTTGAAAACTGGTCCGAATACTACTCCAATAATCCATCTGAACCAATCGTAAAAGATTAGAAACACATTCATCCTATTTCTCATTGAGACACCATCAAGTTTTTATAGCACATAAAACAATACAAATCACAGATCAACTCAATAGTCATTCTAGTTCTATTTGGTATTTTTTTCTTATTTCAAAGCCATTGTAAATTTGCAAATATCACTTAATTTTGTAACATATACAACTTGCAAAACAAATAATTCCATTTATCACTTCATCTTTCATTTCCTGGCCTATTTGGGAATAATGTTAATCAATGTTGACCAGATACATTTTTTGAGTTATTTTTCACATATTTGATGTTTTCCAGCAACAAATGTTATTACATAGATGATCCATTTTCAATCCCCATGCAGTTAGTTACCCAGGAACATTCTTTAGGTTATTATGACATCATGACGCTCTTATAACAAAACCTTTTAAAACGATTGTCCTAAAAAACCACAATTATTTCAACACAATTAGCAAATATATAATATGCAAAGCAAAAAACTTTGCGCAATGTTGAAACTTTAATCTAAGTTCTTTCTATAAGTTCATTAAAATATTTTATAGAAATACCATTCAGAGCAAGTTCTTCCAAATAAATAAATTATGTAGGTTAAAAAGTTCAAAGGACAAATCTTAATTTTATTTAAATCCAAATCAATTATCAGGTAAAAAAAGAAATTACTAACTATTTCCATTGAATTAAGGTGTAAAGAATTTTCTGTTTCAACAATAGCTGATCAAATACATGACTAGCAGATTCTATCAGTTATAATAGATTATAATCACTTTACAAAACTACAAAAACTCAATGGTTAACATTTAAATTATTTTGGATAAAAAGCAGAAAGAATTTGCAGCAGGTGACCTTTAGACCTCATATTGATATCTCTCCCTTAAAGCTCTGCAGGAAGTCTACTCCATACAAGAAAACAACCTCGTACTTAGATATAATACATGACTTTCGTTCTTCAACTATGTGTTAAATACAAGTTCTTGAAACTGAATCAAATACATGTATGAAAGAGACAGTTCCATCCTTCACAGTCTGTACAGAAAAAGATCTCAAATGTTTCTAGTCTTAGCTGTCTGTTTAGGTAAATAATGACCTATATATGTACATTCTCATGATATATTCCTTAGCTGTCCACTGGTACATTTTCAGGAGACTTTCCTTAGCTGTATATGTTATTCTCAGAATACCTTTATAAAGTGGAGACAACTCTATAATCTGACACCAATCACTTTTACTTTCAAATTACAATATCTTCCAAGTATTATTCTTCTCCAATACACTTTTTTCAGTACTAATTTTTTCTTCCAAGAATTGACACTAATATATGCTATTGTTGAGGTATATCTGTTGTCTTGTGTCCATGTATCAGTGATCAGTATGATTTTATCTGGAAACACTCTGATATCAGATCTGGCTATATTTCATTCCTTCCTTTGTATACAATCCTACAGTTTCATTACTAGAATTTCCATTCTCTTTCTTATATTAAATACTAGACTTAATCCAACCATATCTTCAAACTATATTATTGTACACATATATATCCTTCAGGTTAAATGTAGCTTAGTAGTATGGAATTCTAATACTTAAATCATAAAATGTCAATTTTTTTTGCATTTCTTAGATCTCCTATAATGATTGTTACAATTGTATCATTCGTCAGGGTTCCTGGTCTTGTCTGGTTTCCTCATCAAAATCTCCTCCATAAAGAATTATTACAGAACACAATAGGTTTCTATAATCATCTATATATCAATATAATATAAATTCCAGGTATCACTTCAATATTTACCAATCAACAGGTATAATTATGATCATCACTAGACCTGAGCTGGTATTTCTCCTCAACCTTGCTTTATTGGCGCCAATCAGAAGTCAGCTTTACATCCTCAATAAATCTGACTTAATCTTTCACAGAAATATCAAAATCATACAAAATCATCAAACATTATATCCTTTACATATATATTTATGTGCAAGCCCCTCATGGGTAATCAAGGTCAGCAAAATCCACCCTCATCATCCTGCAGATATTTACATATCAGAGTATCTATCTTGGTGTGAAAGACTTATACTTCACACTTTCTGTACCAATAATGTTCCAAAGCAGGAATGTTTACAAATGTTAACGTCTGTTACTTGTAGTAAGACTAAGATGTTGAACAGTTCTATACAACATATAAATGATCAATATAATTAATTTACATGGAGCACATAGCATATACATATGGAATTAATTAAAAAAAATAAACATTAACCCACCAATGTAATACAACAAAAACTGTCTTTACAGAAATGCAATGCAGACTGGCAGACTGACAGAGTGTTATAAGGATATACATTTCAAACAGAAGCTAGCCATATCCTTCATTTTGTAACCAAAAGTCCAAATCTTGAATGAATACCAGTGACTAACTTAAAAAGTCCAAACTTACATGAATTATTGGCTAATTAAAAAATCCAAATCTTAACCAAAGCGAGTTACTCAAAAAGTCCAAATCTTAACCACAGCGAGTTACTAAAAAAGTCCAAATCTTAACCACAGCGAGTTAGTCAAAAAGCCCAAATCTTAACCACAGCGAGTTACTCAAAAAGTCCAAATCTTAACCACAGCGAGTTACTCAAAAAATCCAAATCTTAACCACAGCGAGTTACTCAAAAAGTCCAAATCTTAACCACAGCGAGTTACTCAAAAAGTCCAAATCTTAACCACAGCGAGTTAGTCAAAGAGTACAAATCATGCAAGAATACCACCTACTCAAAAACCCAAATCACGAAGAAGACCTCAATGAAATCTTTACAATAAAAACTGTGTCCACAATTTTTTTATTTCCATTAGTAATCACTTATGTTTTTCTCTCTGTCAAAACCAGCTACTTAAGTTTATCTCTGGCCTATACAGTAATAGTTGTTCCCACGTCTTTTCTTAATATTTATATATATAAGGTTGAAAGCCACGTTTTATTATCTTTGCTGTTATGTAATAATAAAACCCATTAATAAAAATATCAATTTAAACAATTAAAATTGAAATGACATAATAATATTATCAAATGATTGTCTGCCTGTCAATATAACAAGGTCTGAACGAAAACCAAACACAATATTCTTCTCAAAAACATCAAATCAAAATTAACATTAAATTCTACTTTATGTCTAAAACAATAATAACATTAAATTATCATTCGAAACAAATCAATTTCAAGTGAAATAATTCTCATGTTATTTTTAAAAAGATAAAATTTTGAGACAAACTGCCGCAGGCATTGAGACACTTTTCATAAAAATATTTTTCCAAAAATAAATTGATCCTTTACAAAAACATGGTATAATCCAATGTTAATTTAAACTTGTGAACATACAATGTGCAGAATTGTTGATAAATTGTTCATCCAGTGTGAATAAACCTGTCTGTCCTGTTTCCTGACTTTCATATATAATCAGTAACTGTCCACTTTTTATCGTAATTGTTGCTTTTTGAAATCGTTCTTGTTTGCCATCAATGCTTCCTTACTTCCATATTCAAAAACTGTCCACTTTTACTTCTTGCTTTTTGAAATCTTTCATGTTTGCTATAAGCGTATAATGACATCATTTCTATTCTCACGATTTCTAAATATATATGTTTCTTTTGTCTTTTCATTTTAATTCTATTTAGTCCTCATTCATCAGCTCACAATAACATCGACAGGTGTTCTGTAATAATTCAGTGTTCTAAGTTTGTTTATAGTACCTCATGATTGATTGAATGTTGCTTGCTTAATGTCCAGTAGCAATTAACACTGTCGTTCACAATATCTATAAAAGTTTGTGTTCCGTGGCCTTTTCCTTTGTGGCAATAAATAAAGGCAATGATATCAGTAACTTTATTACACAATTTTTCCTTTTCCGTTGCACTTTCCTTTTTTCATTCTGTCAGCATGGCTCTTTTCTTATGACAAATCTAGGCATCAAGTTTGGTGCTCATAGATTATTAACCTGTGTTCCTTGGCTTTTTCCTTTTGACAAATCTGGGTGACAGGATCGGTGCACATATAGTATATATTACACTGTTTCTATGGACAAGATTGGTTCACAATCAATGCACAAATAATATATCACCCTGATTTCCTTGGTTTTTTCCTTATGACAAATCTAGGCGACATGATTGGTGCACATATAGTATTACCCTGTTTCCTTCGCTTCTCCTTTTTGACAAATCTAGGCGACATGATCGGTGCACATATAGTATTACCCTGTTTCCTTCGCTTCTCCTTTTTGACAAATCTAGGCGACATGATCGGTGCACATATAGTATTACCCTGTTTTCCTTGGCTTCTCCTTTTTGACAAATCTAGGCGACATGATCGGTGCACATAGTATTACCCTGTTTTCCTTGGCTTCTCCTTTTTGACAAATCTAGGCGACATGATCGGTGCACATAGTATTACCCTGTTTTCCTTGGCTTCTCCTTTTTGACAAATCTAGGCGACATGATCGGTGCACATAGTATTACCCTGTTTTCCTTGGCTTCTCCTTTTTGACAAATCTAGGCGACATGATCGGTGCACATATAGTATTACCCTGTTTTCCTTGGCTTCTCCTTTTTGACAAATCTAGGCGACATGATCGGTGCACATAGTATTACCCTGTTTTCCTTGGCTTCTCCTTTTTGACAAATCTAGGCGACATGATCGGTGCACATATAGTATTACCCTGTTTTCCTTGGCTTCTCCTTTTTGACAAATCTAGGCGACATGATTGGTGCACACATAGTATTACCCTGTTTTCCTTGGCTTCTCCTTTTTGACAAATCTAGGCGACATGATCGGTGCACATAGTATTACCCTGTTTTCCTTGGCTTCTCCTTTTTGACAAATCTAGGTGACATGATCGGTGCACATATAGTATTACCCTGTTTTCCTTGGCTTCTCCTTTTTGACAAATCTAGGTGACATGATCGGTGCACATATAGTATTACCCTGTTTTCCTTGGCTTCTCCTTTTTGACAAATCTAGGCGACATGATCGGTGCACATATAGTATTACCCTGTTTTCCTTGGCTTCTCCTTTTTGACAAATCTAGGCGACATGATCAGTGCACATAGTATTACCCTGTTTTCCTTGGCTTCTCCTTTTTGACAAATCTAGGGGACATGATCGGTGCACATAGTATTACTTCTCCTTTTTGACAAATCTTGAGGTAACATATTCATGATTTCAATACACAAATATTATTATCCTGTTTTCCATTGCTTTCTAATTTTTGACAATTCTACTAGCGACATAATAGGTGCACATACATTATTATCCCATCAACTTTTATATCGTGTTGACATCACCTGGCCATTATGTTTTATGTGTATTTACATCTATTTGTTAAAGATCTGTTTTCATGGCCCATCAAACATCTTGATTGGATAGCTCCCTTCAGGGCTCTAATCATCTTAACCAAAGGGTTAATAACTCACACACAATATTCAAATTATTCATAATTGATATTTACATGGAAATAAACATTTTATGATACTAATAGAGATATCAATATGGGTCTCACTGAGAGTGAAAATGAAATTTAAAACTGACATTAAATTGATTTTTAGCCAAAAACATCAACTTTTCAATGTGAACAATGTTACATGAAAATGTTATTGTAAACTAATTAAAAATCAAACAAAAATTAATCATTTATGAACAGGTGAAACTGTGTTTAACTTAATTTCAGTAAGGTATACTTGCTGATCAGTAGAAGATATTCAAAATGCTACTAAGTCCAAAAAATATCAATTAAAATTCTCACAAAATGTACAAATACTTTTTACATCAACAATAATAAGTTCCACAACTCAGCACTTTCTAAATAAAGATAAAAACACAACAGTCGATCCTACAGACTTCACGATTTAAATGTAGCCCTGGACGTGTGTATGTATTCCGACACATTTAATCCTCTAAGATTACTGCCGATCCTAATGAAAACCTTATGTAAAACATTCATTGTTAAAACCTTGTATTATATATAAACGTTTTTCTTTCTTTACTTATGTAATACAATCGGTCATGACCCTTTAAACAGAGCCAGTGTAGAGTAACATTTAATCTTTGTATATCAAATATTATAAAATCATAAGTCATTTTCACCTCAGTATGAAAGTAAAGAACACTGTGAATACTGTAACCATTTGTATCATAAATCCAAAAAAGAAATTCACTCAAGATCTTTTGAAGACCTTAAAACTGCATTTCAAAGAAATTCCAAGACTGAACTTTGTTTTACTTTAGTAATCGGTATGATTCTATAGAAAAGGCATTTACAAAAGTTAACAAGCAATTTTGTTCTGCATTTAGTGCAATATTATCTTGCAGTTTGAAAAAAGTTCCGAATTAGACGGTACTGGATTAAATGCTGTTCTCTTTAAAGCTAAAGTTTTGTCATACAATAAAACATTCATTGCAGGAACAACTAATAATAAATGTTATCCATATAGTATTAGATACATAGAACATTTCCCTTCATAAAACATTATCAAAGTCAGGATATCCTGTGGATTATACAGAACACTACAACTTATCACATAATTGTGCAACCCAGGAATCAAATCTAATATTTGGCATTAAAATTTTCATAACTGCCTTAGCAAATTTAAATGCATTTCAAATCTAGGAATAATATTACATGCATCTGCATCTGTAGATTTCTCTTTTCATGAAAGAAAGAAAGCAAGTAAAAACCTTTTCAGTTTCCAATTGCATTATATATATAATAAAAAGTTTTATATTGTGTCAACACATATTTTTTCAAATACTTTCAAAATTCTGTAATCCTAATACATGCCCTTATTTTAAGGCATGTTTTCTTGTGCCACTTTAAAACTGTAATGTCTCAGAATTTAACATTAGAATTAATCCAATACTTTTGTTCATGTAGGAATAAGTCCAATTTGTACAATGAAAACATTTATTTTCATCCTTTCACAGATTCAAAAATGTTTAATGTTCTAACACATCAAAAACATTAATTCCATATGTGAAAAAAATTTAACACAATTCAGGATCTGCATACAAAATACCAAATGCTCAACCCAATAGAATTAAACCATTACAATATTTTCTACCTTAGCACTCAAGTTTTCAATTCATTTTCACACATCTCAAATTCAAAAATGTATAATGTTCAAAAACATCCAATCATTAATTCCAAATGCGAATAGAATTTAGCAAAAAAAAAAAAATATTTCCACTTTTACCATGTTAACACTAAAGTTTTCAATTCCGGTTCTAGTCTTTCTCAAATTCAAAACATGTTGAATGTTCAAAAACATGTAAACATTTAATCTAATTCCAAATGTGAATAAAAATTCAACAATCCAGGATCTGCATATATAAAATACCAAATGCTCAACCCAGCCGGAGCCACCCATTTCAAAATAAATAAAATACTTTAATTCAAATACATTACATACAATCTCCTAATCCTGTTCAGCACTTTTATCATGATCATTTATCAACAAATTATTCTTAGAGTTATCCCCCTTTTGTGAAAGTGTCAAAGTATTAAACTGTGTCCATTACCAGTCAAATTAAATGGTTATTTAATAAATATTAACATTTATTTCTTATCACTTTATCACTAGATAATCTCAATGATAAAAACAGTAATGGATCAAAGCACAATCTTACTAATATAACTAGGCACAGATCACAGAGAATGTCATCAAATTTATAAAAAAAAAGAAAATCAATAATTTAGCTGTAAACAGAAAGATCACTCTTTTTGTATATTGTTCCTAGTTAAGAATGTACCACCCAGAACAGGTTTCATGACATCAATCTTACGTTAAACCAAAAACATTTGTAAATAGGGACCATGTAATACCAGGTACTGTGTCGGACTCCTTCATCGTGTGTCCAGCCAGCAGAATAATTTATCCATTATTCAAAATTTAAACTTTTCTTCAATTTCTTAAACTTCAGAAAGTTAAACGGCTATTAGTTCATGGTAAATTAAATCTGCAATCACTGACCTTAAAATCTCAACATGCAATTAAAACATTTGGACATTGAAGTAACAGAGACCATTCTACGTGTAACAAAACTTTATATAGTGCTGTGTGGTTTGATTTTACATATTTCAATGCAGTGTGGTTTGTTATACATATTTGAAACAAATATCTGATTTTAACCATCTTATTCAGATATATTCATTCTCAATTACAAGACTTTTCTGCATCAGTAAATATCAAGTTTAAAATTACAGTAGTATACATTATTTCAACCTGTGCAGTTTGGGTTTTTTTTGCATCTTAATTTTCTGCTGACAAGGCACAAATTTCAAACATAATAATTGTCCCAGATTTGACTTTAGACATCATAAATGACATATCTAGGATATACATATGTGGTTCTACATCTGAGGAAGTTTAGCCTTTGACACAATTGTTCATGATTTGACAGTCATTCATAGGTTGTCCTGTATAATTAAGCCAAAAAAAATATTTCTAACTGATCCATCCAAACAGTGTTGTGTGGTTCACTTTACATATTTGAAACAAATATCATGTTTCAACTATTGGATCTTATTCTGAATTCAGGGGTTTTTTCATCTCTATTTTCTGCTTACAAGGCACAAATTTCATTCATAAAAATTGTCTCAGACTAGACTATAGACATCACAAGAGTGCACACGCTGAAATGTCTCGCCTTCTATACTAATCATTGATATTAAGTTGATAGTCCTAAGTATAAAGCTTTATTACAACTGTCTCATTAACTTAACATTAACCAAAATAACTAAACAAAGACCAATGAACCATGAAAATGAGGTCAAGGTCAGATGAACCATGCCAGGCAGACATGTACAGCTAACAATGCTTCTATACAACATATATAGTTGACCTATTACTTATAGTTTAAGAAAAATTGACCAAAACACAAAAAATTAACAGTGTGCAATGAACCGTGAAAATGAGGTCATGGTCAAAAGAAACCTGCGCTACTGACATAAAGATCATAAAATATTTCCATACACCAAATATAGTTGACCTATGGCATATAGTATTAGATAAATAGACCAAAACTCAAAAACTTAACTTTGACCACTGAACCATGAAAATGAGGTCAAGGTCACATGACATCTGCCCGCTAGACATGTACACCTTACAATCATTCCATACAACAAATATAGCAGACCTATTGCATATAGTATGAAAAAAACAGACCAAAACACAAAAATTTAACTATAACCACTGAACCATGAAAATGAGGTCAAGGTCACATGACATCTGCCCGCTAGACATGTACACCTTACAATCATTCCATACAACAAATACAGTAGACCTATTGCATATAGTATGAAAAAAACAGACCAAAACACAAAAATTTAACTATAACCACTGAACCATGAAAATGAGGTCAAGGTCAGATGACACCTGCCAGTTGGACATGTACACCTTACAGTCCTTCCATACACCAAATATACAAGCCCTATTGCTTATAGTATCTGAGATACGGACTTGACCACCAAAACTTAACCTTGTTTACTGATCCATGAAATGAGGTCGAGGTCAAGTGAAAACTGTCTGACAGACATGAGGACCTTGCAAGGTACGCACATATCAAATATAGTTATCCTATTACTTATAATAAGAGAGAATTCAACATTACAAAAAATCTGAACTTTTTTTTCAAGTGGTCACTGAACCATGAAAATGAGGTCAAGGACATTGGACATGTGACTGATGGAAACTTGGTAACATGAGGCATCTATATACAAAGTATGAAGCATCCAGGTCTTCCACCTTCTAAAATATAAAGCTTTTAAGAAGTTAGCTAACACCGCCGCCGTAGCCGCCGCCGGATCACTATCCCTATGTCGAGCTTTCTGCAACAAAAGTTGCAGGCTCGACAAAAAATGACATATCTAGGATATAATTAATTTTATATGTATCTACATCTGAGGGATACAATTTAAACTCTCAACACTAGACACATGTTCATGTGACTTGACAGTCATTCAGATGTTGTTCAATATCACTTTCAGCAAATTCAGTTTTTATTGGAGGAAGCCGTAGTATTTTTTTAGTCTTTTAGTCTTTTAAAGTTGTATGCAAAAAAAAGACTGGTTGGTTAACATTTGAGTTTTGAGGGAACTACTGGTAATCAGTAATCATGGTAACGGCATTGTGTAATAGCAACATTGACAACTTTTGCTTTCAACTTATATAAAACCAGGTGCTCCGCAGCTATATACTACCCCAGTGGTCGAACCCTGAACAGTTGGGGCAAATTTGGTCACAATATTCATTTGATATTTAAGCTTGATACTGTCTGAATTTGGATTGTGATCAAATTTTTTACATAATATGGGTTTTTGTCACAAAATTAATGTGGTCAAAGATCTTACAAATCCCTTAAAAAAATGGTAAATCCCCCACCCCCCCCCCCCCACTTTTTGAAACCTCCATTGGAGCAATAACCCTTAAACTCAATCCCATACTTTCTTTTGTAGTATTGAACCTTGTAGTACAATTTCAGAGAGATCCATACACTTAAACACAAGTTATTGTCATGATTGTTTGGAAACTAGAAACATGCTTCTTTTTGAACCTTTTTAGGCCCTAAATCCTACATATTTCGGGCAATTAACCCAAAACTTAATCCCAGCCTCCCCTTTGTTATATGGTACGTTGTGGTACAATTTCAGAGAGATCCATACAATTACACACAAGTTATTGTCTGGAAACTAGAAAAATGCTCGTTTTGGCCCTTTTTTTGGCCCTTAATTTCTAAACTTTGGCCCCATAACCCTGTAAATGAATCTAAACCTTCTACTTGTGGTTTTAAACATTGCGATATAATTTCAGAGCAATTGAAATACTTGCACATTATCCTGAAACTAGAAAAATGCTTGTTTTGGGCCCCTTTTGGGCCCCTAATTCCCAAACGGTTGGGACCATCATCCCCAAAATTGATCCCAACCTTCATTTTGTGGTATTGAACCTTCTGAAAAAAATTCATAAAGATCTATTCACTTAAACTAAAGTTATTATCCGGAAACCAATGTGTTTTCGGACGACATCATACCATTATACGATCCCAAAAATTCTTTGGGGTCGTATAAAATAGAAGAGGTGGTATGATTGCCAACGAAACAGATCTCCTAACGAGACTAATGACATAGAGGTTAACCAACTATAAGTCAAAGTAAGGTCCAAACAATGAGCAAGACCTGTGAGGGCTGCATAATGTTAAAGCTATAAAAGGCCCTTGACTGTCAACATGTAAAACAAATTCAAATTACAAAACCAACTGCCTGATTTATGTACAAAACAAGTTAATAAAAAATATGATTTATGACAACAAGCAAGAGTCACTGAATTATTTACAGTCTTGAGAAAAACCCATACAAAATGTGCAAGGGTTAAACATGCTAGTCGTCACCCAACCCTTCTCTAACTTGGGAGACGGTCAGTGGTGTAACAATACAACTGAAGAACAAAAATAAAGATCAATTGAAAAAGGCGAATCATTCATCAGATGATAGAAAGCACAAAAACTACAAGACTTTAACTGACCTCTTATGGAGGTTATCAAAGGTCATGAACAGTTTAAGGTGTTTAACTTTAATAATTCATAATGGTTAACAAGGCCATAATAGTATTCATTCAGCATTCAAACAATATAAATAGAATATGAGACTGAAAGCATAGAATCCCAAGAACAGTACTGCATGTATATAAATCCTATCCCAATGGTTAATATCTATTACTGTAGAACATTAACCTCAACATTGGCTAGGGTCAGGGTTTAAGGATGTATTCAGATATTTTGATTCATACATTATTAATGATAACACAATTTCATTGATCATAAATAAAAGAAGACAAAAGAGACAACCATGCACTCACCTGAGTGACCAAATGGTGTATAATTCAAGCAACTAAGGGTCACTTTAAAATAATGACTGTATTGCTTACAACAATGAGCAAAATGCCTTTAAAAATGAGCAAAAACTCATACAGTATACATGGTATAGTAGCTATAAAAAGCATCAATATGACAAGGTTATATAACCTCCTTGGTCTAACAATTTAAACAAAAAAAGTTATAATATAATTCCCAGTGTACCCAGGGACTTATGTAAATGAGTTAAGATTTACAACTTCAGAGTTGACAGAATGTCCTTCTATCTACTTCTCTGTGCACTCAGTAACCATTAATACACTTAATAAAAAAGAAAACTGAATATAAATGTATAAATTTACCCATTGACTATAAAGAGTCCTTATGTTAAGTTTACCAGGGTTCATGAAGGACTCAATTTGTGGCAGACAGTGGCAGCTCCAGAAATTTTCATAAGTAGGGGCCAAATGACTGCCTAAGAGGGAACAGCTCCCTTCATGCTTCAGTGATTCCCTATATTACCAACCAAAATTTTCCAACAAAAAGACCCCCCCCCCCCCCATTCCCTGAATACAACTCTGGCAGTCTTAAAAAAATCTTGTCTGAACCAATTATCCAGTACAAAATCTAAACACTTTGAGAACTGTTGCATACCAATTCCCATGGTATAAAGTCAAAGTTTGTTTTTTCATACCATGTTCCAGATGAAATTTGCTAAATGTACTTCTGTTTTTCTTACTAAATAGGTGAGAGAGGTTGAATGAGGTAATACACCACAAGATAGGGGCTCTACATCTTTATTGGCAGTTTTCTAGGTGAGAGAGGTTGAATGAGGTAATACACCACAAGATAGGGGCTCTACATCTTTATTGGCAGTTTTCTAGGTGAGAGAGGTTGAATGAGGTAATACACCACAAGATAGGGGCTCTACATCTTTATTGGCAGTTTTCTAGGTGAGAGAGGTTGAATGAGGTAATACACCACAAGATAGGGGCTCTACATCTTTATTGGCAGTTTTCTAGGTGAGAGAGGTTGAATGAGGTAATACACCACAAGATAGGGGCTCTACATCTTTATTGGCAGTTTTCGACATGACATTTCAAAAATAACTCAATAAAAGACGGGCTGATTCTAATCAGGAACAAGAATGTGTCCTCAGTACACGAATGCCCCACTCGCACTATCATTTTCTATGTTCAGTGGACCGTGAAATTGGGGTAAAATCTCTAATTTGGCATTAAAATTAGAAAGATCATATCATAGGGAACATGTGTACCAAGTTTGAAGTCGATTGGACTTCAACTTCATCAAAAACTACCTCGACCAAAAACTTTAACCTGAAGCGGGACAGACGGACGAACGAACGAACGAACGGACAGACGAACGAACGAACGGACGGACAAACGAACGAACGGACGGACGAACGAACGGACGAACGAACGGACGGACGAACGGACGCACAGACCAGAAAACATAATGCCCCTCTACTATCGTAGGTGGGGCATAAAAAAACAAGTGACTTATGAACATGACAACATTGACAACATTTCAAAACATTGAAGACACCTTTCAATATAGCCCTTTAAAATAAGTACAGAATTTGGATAAACAAAACATATCAAATTTAATTAATAAGAAGGCATCTTTCCCTATAGCCCTTTACAATAAGTTACTAAACGTCTTACCATTAAAGTTCCCATTTGTTCCAGAGAAATAAAACGTGTACGTAGATCTGTATACCATCATGCTAAGATATGAACTTTGTTGTCCAAAATGTTTATATCCACAAATTTGTAAACCAACTATCACATAACAAATTTTCCGTTGTACATAGAAACATAATATATATAATTTTCAAGCTGTGTGAGATTAAAACTCTCCGTCCCAATCTGTCATAGATTTATTATAACTCCTTTTCAAACATTCAAATATACTACTAAAATCTGTCATATTTTATCTTCAGGAAAATTCACTACACAGTTGGTCCATTTGTTAAAATCACACATTTTTTTCAGCTTAGATTTTTTTCTGAAACTGCAATCAATGTAAATTACATGTATCACAAAGGGAGGTAACTAAAATTTCAGTATTACAAGGGGAGCAAACTCCTTGACAGCTTTCTGAATTACAATCCAATGGTCATAAACAACAATCTATGATGCTTTAATTTCAAATCTTCCCTTTTAAAGGTTTTAAAGGAAATCTCAACAGTCCTTTAGTCTATTTTTAGAATCTTTTCAAGATTTATAGTCTAATTTTAACATCCTGTATTCTAAAATCATGACTAAATTAGCAAACCACAATTTTATAAATAATGTCTGTATGCAAATAATCCACAATCCATCATAAATTTCCTCTGACAATTTTTTTTTTTCGATCACAAGTTAAGAAATCAGCATTGGAAAAAACTCCAAATCTGTGTTTACTATGACAAACACTATATCATCCATTAATCTATAAATAGTTATATCTATATTAGTGTCTCCCTGAACCAGCTGTTGTTATCTACCTATTGATTATAAAGTAAGATGTTAATTACCTGGCCGACCTGTCATAGGTAACATCAATTAATTACCCCTCCTCCACAGGTAAAATCTCAGTGAATCATACTGATCCCTTCAATCCTACCTGATCATACTCGACTGTGTAAAGTTCACAAAGCTTGTTAACTTTTTACAATTTTTCTAAAAAAAATTGTGAATTCTATTTCATCACTTTTATAGAATCCTGTAAATATAGAGCAGAAATGTCTGACAACTGTTCTAATTCATGTATGTATTCCTAAAGGCTTACATGCATTATTTTAAATATATTTCATCCAAAATTTACATGAAAACTAACATTGGTGTCACTGTTAGCTTCGGTTTCAATGCATTGAAACTACAAGTAGATCCACTGTATCAAATGAAAATGTATAACTTGACTTTAGAATCATATCAACTTTGCAACAATGTTCATTTTCTATTCCACTTTTTCACTTATTTCATGAACAAACATAAAAAAATCAACAAAAAAAACTGATCAATCCTTTTTTGTAAAAACACCACTTCTGATAACAAATACAAAGATGTCACTGGTCATTTAACATATTTAATGACCAGAAGTGACCACTATGACAATATTATGTCCACTACATCACATAATCCATTTCCTGATGGTCAAATGACCTTGTCCAGTAATTATGTCACTTTATGTTGTATTATGTCCACAAGCTCTAGGGGAGATTACTCTGTCAGTTAATGGTCATCCCACAATATTTATTGACCATCATTACATAATTGTTTTCTATCATCTAAATGATGTTTTACCTTTGTGGTAATTGAATTTTTGTAGTCATATTGTATTAAATATTGAACGTTATGTTTCTTACTCAACTTTAAATTACATATAAATAGTTGAAATAATTATTTCTCCAAGATATTTCCATTTATAATGTTCATCAAATTTATCTCAGTTTTAAATACTTGAAACTGACATCTCTTCATTTGAAAATACTTCACAAATTGTTTTTAAAACTTTATTGAACTTTTGTTTCCGTAGACCTTTATTGTCTTAAAACTAGACTGTTCCTCCTTTTAACAATCACAGCTTTTAAAAGTAGACTTCTTCACAGAAAAAAACACACCATTGTTTCAAGAATGATAATTCCTAATAACCCCACCCTAAGTCCATCAGGGACCACATAATACAAGGTACTCCGTCAACTCTGGCCACTACAGAATAGTCACTGCCTCACTATTGAAGGTAACACAATGTCAGATACCTCACAAATCTATCAAGTATTCTAACAACTCTGGCCACTACAGAATAGTTACTGCCTCACTATTGAAGGTAACACAATGTCAGATACCTCACAAATCCATCAAGTATTCTAACAATTCTGGCCACTACAGAATAATAACTGCTTCACTATTGAAGGTAACACAATGTCAGATACCTCACAAATCCATCAAGTATTCTAACAATTCTGGCCACTACAGAATAATAACTGCTTCACTATTGAAGGTAACACAATGTCAGATACCTCACAAATCTATCAAGTATTCTAACAACTCTGGCCACTACAGAATAGTTACTGCCTCACTATTGAAGGTAACACAATGTCAGATACCTCACAAATCTATCAAGTATTCTAACAACTCTGGCCACTACAGAATAGTTACTGCCTCACTATTGAAGGTAACACAATGTCAGATACCTCACAAATCCATCAAGTATTCTAACAACTCTGGCCACTACAGAATAGTTACTGCCTCACTATTGAAGGTAACACAATGTCAGATACCTCACAAATCTATCAAGTATTCTAACAACTCTGGCCACTACAGAATAGTTACTGCCTCACTATTGAAGGTAACACAATGTCAGATACCTCACAAATCTATCAAGTATTCTAACAACTCTGGCCACTACAGAATAGTTACTGCCTCACTATTGAAGGTAACACAATGTCAGATACCTCACAAATCTATCAAGTATTCTAACAACTCTGGCCACTACAGAATAGTTACTGCTTCACTATTGAAGGTAACACAATGTCAGATACCTCACAAATCTATCAAGTATTCTAACAACTCTGGCCACTACAGAATAGTTACTGCCTCACTATTGAAGGTAACACAATGTCAGATACCTCACAAATCTATCAAGTATTCTAACAACATATCACAATCAATCATATAGTCAAATTCTAACAACTTTACTCAGATCTTTACACAAAATAAAACCTATTTTCCACCAAAATCAGTGAATAAATCACAAATTTAACCAGATAATCTGTGACAATGAAACTTGAACAAGTGCTTGTAGATTGACTAGATAGATGTCACAGTCTAATGCCCCTCAATCACAAAACTTTCAAAATAATGTACATTTTAACACAAAAAAAAACTCACTCAAAGGCAATGCTAATATAATAATCTAGTACTATCTAAGTAAAGGCAAAATCTAAACAAGGCCATGCAAATTTCAACATATGGTAGAAAAAAATTTATGTAAAGAAATATGATCTCAACAAAAGAAATTTAAAAAGACACTAAAATTTCTTAATAACTTTAGGAGATTATTGTATTGTGTTTGAAGCTTTTTGGACTTTCCTGAGTAGTTTGAGTTTACTGGGTGTAGTGTAGTGTAGACAGATAAAAGGCTATTTGCTACAGTAAAACTACTGATAGATGGTCGCAAAGCTTCAAATGCAATACAGGAATTCAAGATGTCCTCTTTCATATAGTTAGAGGACAAAAGAGAATTTTAGAGAATTGTCATCCAATCAGAACCATTATATTTATCCAGCTACACTGTTGGAAAAGGACACTGGGCTATAAAATTCCAGGACATCTCTTTGGTGAAATTGTCTTTAGTTGACTGATATTTAATCTGATTCTTAAAACTTTCTTAATTTAACAGACTTTAAAAAAGTATAAAAAAAATCAAAAATCAAGTTCTGTTTCATTCTTGATTTACAGTATAATACATGTATCTAACAATACCTAAATTAATTTTATTTCAGAACAAGTTATACCCAAATTTTATTTACTTATATAAAATTATACAGGAATCAACATCTCTTTCAAAATTTCACATTGACTTCTTTTGAATATGACCTTCTTGTATAAGCCTTATATTTACATTAGACAACCCATGAACCCGTTTACACTTGAATACAGTCCCGCCTTTCCATTGTGGACTGCAGATATAAAATCTTGTAAGATGTTAGACAATCTATGAACCCATTTCACTTGAATACAGTCCCGCCTTTCCATTGTGGACGGCAGATATAAAATCTTGTAAGATGTTAGACAATCTATGAACCCATTTCACTTGAATACAGTCCCGCCTTTCCATTGTGGACTGCAGATATAAAATCTTGTAAGATGTTAGACAATCTATGAACCCATTTCACTTGAATACAGTCCCGCCTTTCCATTGTGGACTGCAGATATAAAATCTTGTAAGATGTTAGACAGTGGCGGATCCAGGGGGGGGGGGGGGGGGGGTTCCGGGGGTGCGCACCCCCCCTTTATTTTTGCCGATCAATGCATTTGTATCGGGACATATGTTTTGCACCCCCCCCCCTGCACCCCCCCTTTGCCCTGGGTTAGCACCCCCCCTTTCGAAAATTCCTGCATCCGCCCCTGTTAGACAATCTATAAACCTATTTTCACTTGAATACAGTCCCGCCTTTCCATTGTGGACGGCAGATGTAAAATCTTGTACGATGACAATTACAACATGATCAATGTTATTCATTCATAACTTGCTTATCAAACATCACAAATACATTGTTACTTTTTGTTCTGGGTAGTACGTTTTATTCTGTTTAAGAAAATCTTTCAGAATAATTTGAATCACAGAGTGAGCTCAGGTAAAATATAGGAAGATATTAGTTAAACCAAACATAAACTTTTCATAATTGTATAAATAAACCAATTGTTCAAGACATTTCGGCCATTGGCCTTCTTCAGTTGTTTATTATTCTTCTAAACTACATGGCTGCCATTTCTTTTTTCAATCATTGAAAAGATGTTATTATAAAAGGTATGTTCCCTATTGGAATTTTGAAAACAAGAATAAACTTTTCAACCAACATAAATTGTCAAAAAACTTCTATGTGTCGAATATAAGTCCATTTTAAGTGTTGTTTTTTTTTTACTTTTTTTTTGTCAACCTTGATGGAACCCCACTCTACCTTAAAACAAGATCTGGCTGCTTCTCTAGCTCAGAGGGGTACATAATATTGTCAACTCACCCTAATGGGGGAAGGGGGGGGGGCTTTGTAATTTATAGTGCAGATAGATAGCCAGACAATATATGTTTCCTTGAAGAAAATTTAGAGAAGATGTAAAGTCTCAAGTTTTACATAAATCTTTTGAGCCAAGCTTCAAAGAATTCTCAAAAACTTTCTTTCATGATCTCATATTTTGTCTATATTCTCAACAATTAGACTGGAAAGTTATCAAAATATAATGTTCCCAAATAAAACTTCAACATGAAAAATAAAAATTTATGTGAACAATTTTAAATTCATAAAAATTAAATTTAGGAAATTTGAATACAAAAAGTCTGTGTATACCTAGAGTACAGTGACACAACATTATTATCCCGTAACAATAAACACTCCTTTGATGGAGATTTTATTTTGACAGTTTATTTTCATATGTATAAATTTACGTGGGGTCTTTGATCATATTACACCTATTTTAAAATATCTCTCTAAAGTATCCGGAAAAAATACCAGCATAACTTTTAAAAATGAAAAAGAGGAGTGTTTTCAAGCATTAACCCAGGTTGGATTTATATGGTCTCCAGTGGGATACCCCCTTAGGTTATAAGGTCACGTTTAAAATAAGTAATCAGGTTACTAGGTCATCTTTAATCAAATAAAACTTTTTAATAAAAGTTTAAGACATTTTCAAATGTCAAAGGTCCTTTTAAATGAGATGTAAGGTTGCATTTAAGGTTGCCTGTTTTAAAACCCCCATGTCTAATTTGGCCATGTTGGAGCCATATATATAAGCTTTTGCAAAGGAATGGTGTTGGAGTTATTTGATTTATTGTGTCGCCTTATATTTTGGGCCAGTTGACACAAGAGCAAGAGTTCCCTACCCTTTTCAACATGATGGAAGTCTTTTGCACAAATTCCTACATAAATCAGTATTTTTTTTTCATTGCTAGATTTATAAAAAAAAAACATTATCTGAACAATTCTTATTTCTTTTAGCTTTGATTGTTTCTTCATATGAAGACCTGTTGGTGACCTTCTGCTGTTGTTTTTTCTATGGTCGGGTTGTTGTCTGTTTGACACATTCCCCATTTCCATTCTCAATTTTATCAATTTGGTAATTCTTACTAATAAATTTAAATCTACCCAAAATAAACAAAATATCAACCAGGGGAAATAACTCTAACTTAAATGACTTTGTATTGAACACTTTCTAAATAGAGACAGCAGTACACTGGTGACAATAATATCTATTTATAAAGAATCCATAATTTGCCAAAGGCAGCACAATAGTTATAGAGCATGATTGAATATCTTTGGATTTTCCAAAATGACAAAGCCAGGATGACTCCAATCCATTAACATTATCAGTTGACCAGACTCAGACATCCATATAAGGAACTTTTCATATTCTAAATCATTATTAGTTTCATCTACAATAGGGACTTTACCAAATATTCAAAAACATTGTCTGACAATATACAAGTGCCTCCTCCAACTATAGGACATTTTGTCATGATGCATCATGACCTTCAAACAGATCTTCTTAAATCTATATAATGAAAGCACATTTTTTCAATTCACACATTGACAGACACCATTTCTGAAGTCTCCAAGTTTTTCATATGTAAGATAGACCACTTATACCATTAAGACACCTCAAATTATCCAGACTGAAAAATATCAGGATTTAAAACTAGAGGCTCTAAAGAGCCTGTGTCGCTCCCCTTGGTCTAGGTGCACTTCATAAACGAATAAAAATTAACCAAATTTATGAAAATTGTTATAAATTGACTATAAAGGGCAATAACTCCTTATGGGGTCAATTGACCATTCGGGTTATGTTGACTAATTTGTAGGTCTTGCTTAACTGTACATTATTGCCGTTTACAGTTTATCTCTATCTATAATAATATTCAAAATAATAACCAAAAGCTGCAAAATTTTCTGAAAATTACCAATTTCGGGGCAGCAACCCAACAATGAGTTGCCTGATTGGTCTGAAAATTTCAGGGAAGATAGACTTTGACCTTTTATACAGACGCCAAGTGATGAGAAAAGCTCACTTGGCCCTTTGGGCCAGGTGAGCTAAAAAGCCAGAATGGACAACATAGGTGAAAAAATTATGAATTTCAAAAATTACGATTTTTCACAAAGCACCACTGTAAATTATAATAGCACACTTTTAGAGTTATATCTTGTAGTCTTGTATATATAGGTCATACTGAAAACAAGATTTGTTTAGTATATGAAACGAATCTGTATGTGAAACTTTAACAGTAACTTACCTTGTTCATACCTATGAGTTAACGCCTTAACAAACAGGTGTGATGATGAGGCAGCCATCAATAACACACAAAAAGTCTATTAACTCCAGGAACTCAACAACTCATTGCAAAAATCACAATACATCCGTACAATTGAATTTCAATAAAATATCACATAAATACACGCAAATAATTCTCCATTGTCATTTCACCATTCTCAAACAGCTGAGACTAAAAAATTCTAATTTGACTTGTAATTTGTTCGGGAAACATATTGAGGACAACATGTGTGTCAACAACTAAAACTCCACAGTTATAAAAATTCACCATAAGAAATTGATTTTTATTAACAAGAGCAGAAAATAAGATTAGAATTATGGTAATCAATTTGTTTGTGTAGAAATTTACAATACCAACGAGTTTCATAACTTCACGTAGTAAATATGACAGAAGATGTTTGACTCCCAGAGATCCGTGACTCACGCTCCGTCAGTGCACATGTTTTATATGAATTTCTACAAAAGGAAACACTATTGATCTGCAAGCAGATAAAATTCATTTACAATTTTTCATCAATGTTAATATAGTTTTTCAGATCATTATAAAGCTGTAAAGAAAATGGTAACAAAATTTTATTATTTTTCACCTGAAAGAATATTTTTGTCCAGGTATACAATCCTTTATTATTATAGTACTTATTTTCTGTTATTACATTCTGAATATAACTAGTATTATTATGTTGTATTGTATAATTTCTGTTTCATAGTATTGTGTATATTTATTGAGCTAAATATGGATTGGACCACCCCTCATGACAACTGCTTCATATATATACTTCTGAATCAACTTCTCCTACATGCCCCCTCCCCCTTTTCCTCTACATATGCCTCTGGACCCACCAGTTCAATCATTACATAGTATCTTTATCTCTTTAAAGACCTTATCCTCTCCATTCATTATTTCTCAATGTTTCTAATAGTTCTATGTCATTTGGTCTGGTGGAAAGTAGTCTATTTGCAATCATATCACATTTAGTAATTTTCATAAACAATTTATTCTGCTAAAACGAAATGACTTTCCAACAAATGTGGTGAATTGTGAAAAAGTTTTTGGTGCCAGAACATTCAAATAAATGAGACGTCGTTTGTCAAAACGTTCACAAGAGTGGCTAAAAGAAGTGGTCATGTCCACACAAGTGCCCTGTGTAAGTTGTTAGGATTAAAGTCTTAAGGTTTAGTTCTGTTCTGGGTTACAGAGGTTAAATCATAACGTACCTTTAAGATATCTCTAAATGTAAAAATGATGTTGAAAATCTGGCAAAAACAACAAAGAATCAGAATAAAGTATTTCCTTAATATGTAAAACTTAAAATCTGTAATCAAAATATAAGGTATTCTTTTGCACTGTAATTTTAAAAAATTTAGAAAGTGATTTTTTTTTCAGCAGAGAGCATTACATGTAAAAATGAAAACAAATTGATTAGTCTTCAAAGGAAGCCATGTGTTGTCTGTAGTCTCTAAGCAGAAATGGCAAACACATAAATGTAATGCTACATCTTTAGTACTTTTAGCTGTGAGCCAAAATACAACAATACTTTAAGAAGGGTAGCAATGCTGTCACATGGTCTGTTTTTCACTAAAGCACTATAAGACATTAAAAGAGTGCTTATTTAACGTAAGGTAACATATAAATGTAGCATAACATAACATAACATAATGTAATGTAATGTAAAGTAATGTAAAGTAATGTAAATTGTAATGTAACATAACGTAACAGTTTCATGTTTTATGCTGAAGTTTAAAAAAAACAAATGACCTGACTGAACAATACATAGACCTATTTTTCATCCAGGTTATTAAAAAATATTCAATATTCTTTATTAAGCCCCTTCCATTTCAATTACATCAAACAAGACTTTAAATAATCCAAATAAATATTGACATAAGATAAAGTAAAGTGTTGATTTAGATATGAGGAAGTGAGGTAAAGTGTTGACGTAGATATAATGAAGTGGCCAAGTTGTTAACAATGTCCATTACTGTGACACCATACATATTGTTCCACTTTCTATCATAGGATTTGACTGGTTAATTACCATAGACACTCAGTAGTGCAGATCACCTTATAAGTCATCAAAATTCTAACATTAACCTTATTTGTTGAGTTTTGTTTTTTACTGGTCAAACTACTAAATGAATGTGTTTAAGTCTTACCAAGAGGCTAAAGCATATACACTTTTGTCTACAGATTTAGGAATCTGAAGTCTCAGGTTTAAATGGTTTTCGTCAAATATGAGTTATTTACTCTATCATCATACATACAATTCTACTTGCCTCAGGCCAACTTATCATTCATCTCATCGAAAAGGCAGTTCAATAATCCTTCAGTTTTAATTGATTCTTTACAAAACTTAGCAATCTTTTTAATTATGACCAGAGGCTTTGGTTCCTCCATAAAACACCACCAATAAGTGACCTTATTTCCGCCCAATGCCTTGTCTGTCCAAGGGTATATCAACATTTTAACATACCTGCTCAAAGTACTTATAGCCCTTTATTATTCCTCTATAAATGTTGATTTTACTACCTGGGTAAACTTAAATGGTCATTTTATTGAAGTGCTAACTACAAAAGTATATTAAGGAGGCTCCACCTAGTCTCAAACATTTATATATAAATTTGGTATAGGGTTCTTGGTAAAAATCCATTCTTATTCAACTGCCTAAAACATTACAACTTTCGTTCCAATGAAATACTCTCGTCCCTGCCTATATATGATATATCTTTTCTAATAATTAGGGGAAGTTAGTTTTATTATACAGTAAATTCAGAATTTTTGTGTGCATTTTTTATTATTTATTTTGATTTTGGAAAAATTGAACAAAAAAAACAAGTTTAATAATTGTGATTTCAGGAAACGCTTAACATACAGATTGTATGAGATATAAGAATGTAAGTTCTTTTTATTGCGACACTCACCAAGTTGCATTTTTCGCTGAAGAAAAAGCCCTTGCAATTTATTATGAATTAACAGTATCAAGTTGGTAACAGATTTCTCAAACTAATAAAAGGCCAGTTTTTAATAATTGAAGACGGTATATTTTCCTCCCGGTTATATATCTTTTCTTTTTATGTCATTGGGTTGCTGTCTTAAAAGAATATAACCTACGAGTCCTTTTATTCAAATTCAAAACAATCTTATCCACTTTCTTATATTTGTATCAGAATGTGTATTGATTATAGACAACTTAATCAAAGGTCAGTAAAGGATTCATACACTCTGCCACACAGCGAAGAGATACTGGACACTCTAGGAGGTAACACCCTATATACAGTACTTGATATGAAGAGCCAGAGTTAATCTCATTCATTTAGCATTCTAAACATCTTTACAAAGCGTAAAGCATACAAAGAACTTTATTCCCACAAAACAAGTCTTTATTAGACTACCGGTAGGACAAATGGCTTGTTGTTAACCGTGAAGCCTGGGGAAAATGGTTTTATAGTTTTTTTTTCTTTTCTTTAAACACTATGTTAATTAGCAAATGACAACATCCATGTTCTTATTGAAATTCCATCAGCAGAAGAAAATTAACATAATCGAGCATTGACTTCAGGTAAACAACAAACAAAGTACACCAATATTACTATACCATCTGCTACAGCAAACATATGACCCTGGCTTGTCAAGTCAACTAGAGAGGAAATTAACCAGTAATTTGTACTTTTTATCAGTGCAGGTTAATACCAGACTTTGTATAATAAACAGTGTAAAATGTCTTGAAAAGCAAAAAAAAAATACAGAGAATCATGGACTTATTTTGACCAAATCGATCTAAAGACGTCTGAAATTTTTTTTTTTTCAAGTCTGTGTCATAAAGCTTTCTTGATGTTCATAAACATAAACAATCCTTTTTGTACCTAACATTATGTACGGGTAAGAGATGCACTAATTGACTTATGAAAAACTTCCAGGTGTGTTTTTAAAAATCATGACAAATTCATACATTAAACAAACAATATTGTCATTTAATACACCTAACTGCATAAACATGCAATGTTATCATAAACTTGCATAGAGATCATCTCTGACTGGAAACTCCTACAACTGATTAATATGATAGGGTCCAGAGGGGCTTATGGCAGGGACCAGATTTCTAAAGGGTCTACAGTTCATCTCTGAGGAAACTCCTACAACTGATGAGTATCATAGGGACCGAGCGGTCTATGGTAGGGAAATGTTCACCTGAAGGGTCTACAGATTATCTTTAAGGAAACTTCTACAACTGATTAGTGTCATAAGGACTGAATGGGGTTTGTGACAGGGGTCCAGAATTCTTCTAAAGGATTGAAAATAAAAATGGAAGATATCAAAGGGACATTTAATCTCATTAGTTGAAAAATAAACAGTCAAACAAAAGGCAAAGACTCGATCAGCAACAATTCACAAAACACAACATAGAAAAAAAAGACTGAGCAATAGAAACCCCACCATAAACAGGGGATGATAGCATGTGCTTCTGGAAGGGTAGTATCCATGTCCCCATTTGGCACCCATGATGCATTCTAAAGTTTATCACAAAAAATTAACTGCAATAAGATTTATATCTGACACATGGGGTGGTTGAATATGACAAGGACTATAGTGTTCACACAAGATCATATTTATTTATAATTTAAAAAATCAACTCTATCAGAATGATATTACATAGGAAGTCTGAGGAAGGTCAAGTCCTTAATATCCTGACATTTTGAAATAAAAGGTTTGAAGTTCATTGCTTACTATCAAATTCATATCAAAGGTAAATAAGGGAGAAGTGTGGTGAACATGACTAAAACTTGGACACATTCACAATAACATCAAAGGATGGTAACTCAATTTTATGACAGTCTTATCACAATATTTCATATATTTTTCACCTAAAAAATTGATAGAGGTTCAATACAAACAAAAGTTTATCCCATTTTCAAAGTCTCTTATCAATAATAGATAATCTGTATTATTTGTGACATGTAAATTGTCCCTGGATTAACTGTCTCATACAAAAATCAGATCAGATTTACGTTTAAATGTCTATGTCTTACTTTCAAAAAGACTGAGGATCAAAATTTATCACAAATTATCTCAATTAATCAGTTTTTGTAAAACTGAGAGATTCTAAATTCTAGAGAGGTGTAAATTATTAGGAAATGGTGCCCCTGGAAACATTAAAACTTAAAGACAACCTTATGCACCTTAAAACTACACTTTTGTAAAAGTTTACACTAGTTCAATTATTTTTGTTTCCTATTTTTGGACCCCTGTATCATTAATATAGATGTAGAATGGGGCCTCGTTGGAAGTCTTCAGAGTAGTTCATCTATAGTAGCATGATCCTGAGATAACCATTTAATAATATGTATATTGCTTTTTTTTAAAAGATAAAAAGAAATATACCAAAGCTTTTAATATTGACTGTAGAAACCCCTTTATTAATCAAACTCTGACCCGTCTCAGCATAACTATATTGTATGATTGTATATTCATGGTTAAACTCATTCAATATTTTGTTGAACTTTTAATGAATGAATTCTTACTGGTATATTTTAAGTGGTTTTAAACTGTATACAAATTTTAAAGTTTATTTAACTTTGAGGTCTTTTCAAATGAAACGACATCCAAGTTTGAAAGTTAATCAACCGCAAGGAAAACTTTTGAAAAAAAAAAAAATCCTTACAATTGTTTAAAATTCAAACAGAAAACATATAAGACAGCATTTCAAAGACTTTCTCCCAAAAATTTTTGTTCTTGTTGAGTCTTTTCTAAAAAGTTCACAATAACACTTTAACTTCTAAAACTTGGGAACATCTTTATTTACCCTTAATTTTAACATCCAAGTTTGTAACATGGGTGAAGTATTGGTATTAACAGTAAACATGCACATTGTATCGATAAGATAAAATTGGACATAAGTATCCCCCTTGGTAAATGACCTACATAGTATCCCCAATGTGAATAATTTATATTAAGCAACAAAATTTATTGATGTGGAGGAGTAATTCATTTGTTTTATGCAACAAGGCGGTTAATGCATTGAAATTTTAAAAAGCAAGTCAATTCAAAGACTTCATGTTAGGTCTATACCAAAAAACCTTTTGGTTAACTAGCATGAATGGTCAAGTCATGGAACATCTTATAATTGTTTAACTATTTTATTGCAAATATTCAGTTTTATATCATTTAGGCAAACATTGGAGATTTTTCCAAAATGTCAAACCATAATGTAATATAATCTTACAGGCTTTTTATACATTGCAACTCAGACTAAAAGTAATTAAAATTTCTTTTTTTTTTGGTAGGACACCTGGGAGAAAAAAGTACATTTAGTCATCTAATCTTAAAGTACTCAGATAGCTTACATTTAAAATAGGGAGTTTTGTAAGAACCTAATCTCTTAAACAATATTTCTTAAACAATTTTTCTACAAAATATACTTACCCAAACGTTTGAATCTAGCCGTCAGTGAAGTCATTTTGTAGGAGAAAAAATAAATCCAATATACAAATAACAAAAACTACACTTGGTTTGAAAACTCTGCTAATACTAAAATGTCACTTGCACTTTAATTGTTAAACACCAGACTTTAAAATTATCCTATCTAAGTCAAAACATATTCCAAACAAACAATCACAGCTTTTGTCAACTGTAAAATATTTCTAAATCAACTTGAAATTTCAATTTTACAAAAAAAACAAAATATGATACTACAATGGACGTCATAACATCTTCACAATCCAATAATATAAAAACTTTGAAAAACCATAAAAATGAATCAGAGAAGACATTTGTGTCTATATATCCTGGATATATATATAATACCTTTACCGATCACGACCTTTAACCCTAGGGGTCTTTTTATTGAGAAATTGAATTTAAAGTTTAGAAGATTTAAATGTCCGTATTTATAATGTCTTGTTTGACAGAGCCTAGGGGCAAGTTTTACATTGTGTTTAGCAATTGGGTTTTTATTGGCGTGCGATATATCATTACGATCGGTGTAGTAATTATATGTACGGGCACATGTCTTCATTGTTCCGCGGTATTTAAACAATGTTTGAACAACTATTATGTCATAGGTAATTAAACTTGAGTGGGACACTTATGACAGAGACTATAATCAACGTAAAAGTTCAAAAGGAGGCTGTACTTACAACAAACATTTAAATTACATAACAAACAATAGGATAAACATGTACTATAATTAGATATAACAAAGCAATATTAAAGTGCCATCAGTATGATCAATATGTTCTTAAGATATATAGATATAAGAAGATGTGGTATGAGCAGAGGTGAATTTAGAGGGTTTTTCAGGGGGCCTGGGCCCCCTTTTTATGGGAAAAATTAGGTTGATTATATATATTGACGTTTTTAAGGACTAGTTACTAATACATTCATTATCACAAACCTTTAGGGTCAATGATACAAGAGAACACAGAGGTCCTTTGATCAGTATATGTTATGGACCATTTGATATAACATTAATTAAACCTTAATACCAGAAGTCAATGGGTTGGTAAAACAAAGAACAACTTGATAAGACACCATTGCCCAAATATCAGAGTGTTATGAGGTGATAAAATATAGCAGCATTTGATTGGACATAATTATCTCCTGAACAGTGGACTATGAGGTGGATAAAATATAGCAGCATTTGATTGGACATAATTATCTCCTGAACAGTGGACTATGAGGTGGATAAAATATAGCAGCATTTGATTGGACATAATTATCTCCTGAACAGTGGACTATGAGGTGGATAAAATATAGCAGCATTTGATTGGACATAATTATCTCCTGAACAGTGGACTATGAGGTGGATAAAATATAGCAGCATTTGATTGGACATAATTATCTCCTGAACAGTGGACTATGAGGTGGATAAAATATAGGACTAGTTGATTAAACATTGTTGTCTCTGTCCATGGATTGATAAAACATATAAGGCTGTTTGATTTAACATTTTTCTTTTCAAAAGAGGTCCATGGATTGATAAAACATGGAAGGGTTTGACAAAAACATTCTGAAACTGGTATAGAGACTTAGTTTGTCAATAAAATTCAAGGACTAATCCATTAGTACATCTTGGTCTCTTAACACCAGTACTAAACACCTGACAAGGCAATTGAAATACAGTCTAATTAAGAAAACATTATTTTGGCATTAAATGGTCGTAAAACACAAGATGTTTGTCAGGTAATAGTGAGACAATGAGAGTTGACTGAAAGTACATTGACATTAATTTATAATTCTACAAGGTTCAGAGAATGACAATACAATCAACTCACTTTGATGTCTGTTAATCAAAACCACATAAAAAGGTACACACAGGTGTGTTAATTACATAACACAGGTGTGTTTATCATATGATATAATTGGTTCTTAATTTTGCTAACTTAATGTGCAGGATGTTGTTAATATAAGAATTGAAACTGATTATTACAAGTTATATGAACTGAGAAAGGGGAGACCACCCATATCATATCACAAACTGTTTTTAAATTTTGTACATGAATATGAATCAATTAACTTGTAAACTTTTTTTAACAACTTCTTTTAAGATCTTGTGATATTAAACAATTTCAATTACTGCAAAATTTCTTTGTAAGGTATCAATTTTCATGCTTTTCGTAGATGGCTTTTACCATCAATTTAAGTGTGATCTCCACAAAATTGAGAATGAAAATGGGGAATATATCAAAGAGACAACAACCAGACCAAAAGGCAGAAGTTACAGCCAAAAACAGAAACATGAATATGGGCATATAATATATAGAATACAGTGAATATTAGCTAACTATTTTCAAATCTTCTACATGTACTACTAAACAAATTATTTTACCAAAAGCCAAATTTAATTTACAAAGAATCTTAACATGTTGTCCTATAGATAAGCATTTGGACTATAACATGATCAAAAATTGGTTGCATTAATATAAACAAATGAAATGAAAACGCATGTTGAACACTTGGAAAACAGATGTTTTACATGCCTTTTCAAAACATAGAGTTTACATAGATGTTTTACATGTCAGGCTTTTTTACACCCGTTATGGTACAGCTGTTTAAAACACATGATAATTAAAAAGATGCATATTCCAAACACATGTATAGGTGGTTTTTAAAATGCAGGTAAAACATATGTTGCACTTTTTGTTAGGTATAACTAGAAACACTAAAACTTTCGGCAACTAGGTAAATTGGAGATAAGGAAGAGAAGAGAAGCAACGTTGCATGATTTAAAGGAATAATGAACTTTTTTTAAATTCAAGGTCATAGTTGTTTCTGTTTTCATATTTTAATTCTGTTGAATGTCACTTTCTGAATTTTTTCACATTCAATTTGTCAAGGCAATGTGTGATGCTTTTCCAACAAACAATGAATTCTCCCTGCCAATAGAAGGATATGGTTTGTTAAAACAGGACAATACGACAACCAAATCTAAGCATGCTAAAACAACTCACCTTCACTTTTATTAAGTGTAGATTTTCTTTGTGAACTTTTATCGTTCCTTTTCGTCTTTCTGATTCTGATCTTGGTTCTTACCATCTTCTAAAGAGGTCACTTCATCGAAACTGTCGGTAGCAACCTTTAAACTGTCCCTTTCATTGTCAACACAAGCATGCAGTCTGAACAGACAACTTTTCAGCTTCCTTAGGAAATATTTCAAGATCTACGGATGATGTAAACGAAGAAGTGGAAGATTTTGATAAATTTGGTTTTGAACGTTTTCTTCACTTCCTGTTTGACTTGAGAATGACCTGAAACCATGGTAACAGTAGTCTGCTCTGGTCCAGCTGTTAATACCTGGAAATCTTGTGCCTTGGATTCTGTTGCCTTGACTAATGTCATCTGGTTAACTAAACTTCCTAAAAGGTCCTCTGTTGTCATAGCACAGATTTTTCCGGTGAAGAACCATCTCTTTCCCTATAGAATCAAAACAAATTATTCAAGGTATGACTTCATAGTTCTTGTTAAAAAATAATGACAGAAAATCTACTTTTAGTTTTAAGAAGGTATATATTTTGTAAGTAATATGAAACTTGTGATAATAACTCTGTAATCATGACATCACAGCCATACAAAGATAAACAGAACAACAAACAGATGCTGATTTACATCACAAGATGATAAGGAATAAAGAAAGAATTCATTATGTAGACTAGTTACTTAATCTGAGAGTCAACAAAATAATAATGATGATAATTATCTACAGGCACATGTGCAGTCAATATAACTTTTGTTTTGTAAGATTTAGGACTTCATTAAAATATCTCCCACTCCACTATGCTTTTAATAAGCCAGCTTCTCTTTTTGAGTTAGATTATAAAATTTATCATTTTATATTATGATCATTTATACAATGAGATGCAAGATGTACAATATAATCAATTGTTTTATCCATTAATAATAACATATTATTAACTTTTCAAATCTTACTTAAGAAAAAATATGAGTCTTCTTCATCTTTTAAACTGAGGTCAGAAACTTTTAAAAATTGGTCTGTACATGTGTATTTACCTTTTAAAATTTTATCCAAAATGACTTTAAGAATAGATGAAATTTAATATTACTATTCTATTTGTTGTAAACAATTTTACAACCTTTAATCTGAAGTTGACAAAATGCACAATTTGCAGTTCATTTCCAACCAAAAAAAGTAATTAAGACTTCTCAACCTGAATTGTCCGTTGAAACTGTAGATTTTATTTATTTCAGAGATTGAGGGAAACAAATTTTTCAGAATACTTGAATTAATTTTTTTTTTAAATTTTGCATGCAAGTTGGCAGTTGATAACAGTTTGTATTACATCAAAGATTTGAATCTTATGAGTCATTTAATATTTACCAAAATAAATTTAAATACATGTATCACCACTATTTCTAGTGATGTTTTTTTTTTCTTTACAAGACAAACAGAGTTACTTCCCCTATACCAGTTCAGAAGACTGTCAATGTTATACAACCTGTGAGGTCAGAACTATTAGGAAACCAGCCAAGATATAATAAATATTTAGTAGGTCTACAATTTTTATGAGATAAACATAAAAAAGTCTGCACTCTAACATTTGTACTTCATAATGGAAAAAACTCATAAAATTAACAATTTACTACAACAAAGGTGTGCTGGCAAATTTTACAAATGAAATAATATTCACCTATCTTCATCATCATTAACCCATTTATTTGTTACCGATATACATCAATACAGGGATAATCAGTAAAAAACCTTTTTTCAACTTCAGTAAATCCAAATTTAATTTCAATCACATTTCAGTATTTCATATTTTGTTCATAAATGAGTGTTAGTTTTCTCATTTGATTTTTTTTTTTACTTTTCTCATTTCAGGGCCTTTGATAGCTTGCTGTATATGCTATTTGGGTTTTGCTCATTATTGAAGGCCATACAGCTACCTATATTTGCTAACTTCTAATCAATTTGGTCTCTATGGAGGAAAAGTGTTTCATTATGGCAATCATACAAAATCTTTTTTATACATTGTATTGGTTTAAAAATTAAGCATTTATAAACTGGAGGTTCTAAAGAGCCTGTGTTGCTCACCTTGGTCTATGTGAATATTAAACAAAGGACACAGATGGATTCATGACAAAATTGTGTTTTGGTGATGGTGATGTGTTTGTTGACCTTACCTTAATGAACATTCTTGCTGCTTACAATTATCTCTATCTATAATGAACTTGACCCAGTAGTTACAGTTGAAAATGTTAGTAAAAATTTACAAATTTTATGAAAATTGTAAAAAATTGACTATAAAGGACAATAACTCCTTAGGGGGTGTCTATTGACCATTTTGGTCATGTTGACCTATTGTCAGGTCTTACTTTGCTGTACATTATTCTGTTTACAGTTTATCTCTATCTATAATAATATCAAAGATAAAAGCAAAAAAATGCAAAATTCCCTTAAAATTACAAATTCAGGGACAGCAACCTAATAAAGTGTTGTCCGATTCATCTGATAATTTCAGGGTAGATAAATGTTGACCGGATAAACAATTTCATACGATGTCAGATTTGCTCTAAATGCTTTGGTTTTTGAGATATAAGCCAAATACTGCATTTGACACCTATGTTCTATTTTTAGCCATGGCAGCCATCTTGGTTGGTTGGCCGGGTCAACTGACACATTTCTTAATCTAGATACCCCATATGATGATTATGACCAAGTTTGGTTTAATATTGCTCAGTAGTTTCAGAGGAGAAGTTTTTTGTAAAAGATTATAAGATTTATGAAAATGGTAAAATGACTAAAGTGCATAACTCCTAAAAGGGTCACTGACCATTGGCCATGTTGACTAAATTGTAAATCTTACTTTGCTGAAATTATGCTTTTACAGTTTATCTTAAAATATTCAAGATAATAACAAAACAGCAATTCCTTAAATTATCAATTCAGGCAACAACTAAAGGTTGTCTGATTCATCTGAAATTTCAGGCAGTAGATCTTGACTGATAACATTTATCCTTTCAGTTTGCTCTAAATGCTTCATTTTTGAGATAAAGCAAAAACTGCATTGACCTTATGTTCTATTTAGCCATGGCGGCCACTTGGTGGTTGGCAGGTCACCGGACACATTTTTTCAACTAGATACCTCATTTGATGTTGCCATGATTGGTTATTTCTGCCCCGTAGTTAGCGGAGAAGATTTTTGTAAAAGTTAATGACGACGGAAGACGACGACGGACGACAGACGCCAAGTGATGAGAAAAGCTCACTTAGCCCCATGGGCCAGGTGAGCTAAAGATTATCTCTTTCTTTTGTTATAGTAAATTGGACTGTAAAATAAGTTGATAGTGAAAAGTGAGGGACGGACTTGAATGAAAATGCAGAAAATAAGATGTGATTTTTTTGTACTTTTGTATGTTTTTTGGGGTTATTTTTAATGCATTGATCAATAAACATTAAATCTACATACCTGTGATGTTTATCAGCATCAGACTTGCTCCTCTGAAGAACTTTTTTACGTAGTGACCTCTTTGATTTATGATGGTCTGCCTGTAAAGCTTGAGCAACAGGACTTGACTGGTGCTGTTGTAACTTGTCCTTATTACAGATTTCAACATCGGACAAATATTCCACGTTCTCCATCAGAATATCATCTAAGTCTGGTGCATCGGCTAAAACACCGACAGTTTTAAACCTCGGTGAATACCCAGGACTTCGTGGACTCTGTAGAGGACTATCGCTGTCAGTTAACGATTTGCTTCTTGATACTTGATTGGCAGATTTCAGACTAGATTTTGTATCTGCTTTGGCTGTATGTTTAACCGAAGGGACAACAGAAACAGAAGAAACATTAGAACTTGTTGCTGTGGTGATTACAGAGGTACTTGGTGACGAGACAGTTTGTTGAACACTAGAGGTCATAGTAACAGCTATACTTTTAACACTAGCAGACGGCACAGTCACACTTTGTGATTTTGAAGATATGAATGAATCAACAGGCGATGAAGATGAAGGTATAGGTACAGAATCTACAACAGATTTTTCAGAAGATAAAACCACTGATGGTTCCTTTGATGTAACCATGGTATCACAAGCTGAAGTTTTCATTGTTGTACATGGAACATTCACTGAAGTTTGAGGAATTGAAGCTTTGTCTGAATTTTTTATAGAAGAAACTGACGAAACTACAGTTGTTGACAATGAACTTTCAGGTTTTGTACTTTTACTTGAAATTTTGGATGTCGTTATAGAAACTGATGATTTCAATGACTCTGTTATTATAGGAACAGATACTGCTGCGGTACTTGACACTGTGAAAGATGATTGTGTTTTATCCACAACTGTTGATGTTGGATCTTTTACACTGTCCTGTTTAATACTAACTTCTGCTGGTTTGGAGTCAATTTTAACTTCCATGTTGACAGCACTAGTATCTTTACTTTCTATCTTTGCTCCAATTGAGCCAGAAGTGGTCAGTTTTGTTTTACTAGTGACTATGTCAATGTTTTTTACTTCTGTTTTCTGAGCTGTTGTTGCACTGGTGGTTTTTGGAAGACTTGTCGCTGGAGTTATAGAAACATTAGATGTGAGAGTAGCTTTTGGAAGATCTGTTGAAGAAATACTATTTTTTTGAGGACTGTCAGTTGAAGAAACTGTCTTTAGAGCACTTGTAGTTTTTGGAAGATTTGTCTCCCCTATGTGAGCGCTTGTATTAACAGTTTTGGCAACACTAGACACAGTAGATAGTGAAGCACTTGTTGTAACTGATTTTATATCACTATCTGAGACTGATGTTTTTGGAGCCTTATGAGTTGTAAGAGTGTTGTGTGTATTTGACACCACAGCTGTTTTTGAAACATTTACAGCTTTATTCATACTATTTACAGTGGTTTTAGACACATCTGTTGGTGATTTTGAATCACTTGTTGCTGTAGGTTTCTGTACATTAGGTTGGCACTGTACTTGAGTTTTGGTTTGGACACTTGTTACTTTTGGCACTGTTGATGTAGTAGTTGTACCATATGAACTTCTTCACTTGTGTAAGTTTACTTGACACTTGTTGCTTTTGCTGTGTTACTTGTTTTCATTGCATTCTTTTGCAAACTATTGGTGCTAAGTGTTCTTGGTGCACTGGTTGTGCTAACTGTTTTTGAAGCACTAGTCATGCTAACTGTTTTTGAAGCACATAGTCTGCTAACTGTTTTTGAAGCACTGGTTGTGCTATAGATTTTGAAGCACTGGTTGTGCTAATAGTTTTGAAGCACTGTTGTGCTTATTGTTTTTGGAGAAGTGTTTGTGCTACTTATTTTAGGAACACTTGTGACTTGTGTCACATTAGTTTTACTATTTGCTTTTGAAATACTATTTATGCTACTTATTTTTGTGGTACTCATTGTACTAGGAGCACTGATTGTGGTACTTGTGTTGTTAGGAGCACTGATTGTGGTACTTGATTTTGGAGCACTAGTCGTACTAACATTTTGTGAAGCACTTGTAACTTGAGCACTTGCTGTTGTTGTTGGTACAAAGGCTACTGGCGAAGACTTTTGATAACGTTTACGGACATGTTTCGGTGATGGAATTTTAGTTTCACTTTGTTTTGTATTTTTTACAGCAGATGTACTAAGTGATTTCTGTTTCTTGTCAGACTTCAAATTATCAACGTCCTTTTTACCTTTTTTATCCTCCTCCTTTTTCCCTTTTTTATCCTCCTCTTTTTGATTTAACTTAAAAGACACGAAATCTCCCTTTCTTTCTAAAACACTTGATTCGTCAAGTTGTATATTTTTCACATCATCTTCAGAATACACCTGTCGGTTACGTCGGCCATGTTGTTTTTCTTCTGATTTAATTTCAGATTTATCCTTTGACTTATTAAACATTTTTTGAATATCTTTCTTGGATACTATGTCATGTGATGACAGCTCAATACTGGATTTAGGACGAGTAGGTGATTCCCCTAATGCTTGAGGAATGGAAGGCAACTGTCGCCTCTTTTTCTCTGGTTTATCTAATGCACTATCATCCTCTGTTTTTATTGATTTATGATCACTTCCTGAGGACTGATCAGTTTCGTCTCCAAACAAAAATTTCTTTCTCATTTTTTCCATTGAAAACATATATTTTCCTTTTTTTTCCTGATCCTCACTTTGCGCCTGAACTTCAGAGGTCACCTCTTTTTTCTTGACCTCTGACTTTCCATCTTTCCTTTTGTGATCATCAGTACTCTTTTTTACCTCCCTTTTCATCATTGATGAAAGAGCTTCTCTAGTCCTGGCATTGATTTGTTCTATTGTTTCATCTTCATCACTATCACCAATAGAAAGTTTGTGATCTCTTTTAGACAATTTTTCATAATATTTTTCACGTGGTGATTTCACTTCCTCTTTTGGTGTGCTACTTTCTGACCTTTCCGTTTCCGTTTCAGTTCCTGTTTTTGTTCTTGGACTGTCAGTTTTCTCATGTAAACTTTTAGACCTGGTGACGGGGGTGACAGACTTGAGAGGAGAATCTAACTTAACGCTGTGAGAACGTGTCACTGATCCTTTCTCATCATCGTATGAACGAGCCGACATAAACAAAGACGGGACAACATCAGACTTCCCCTTATCTTTGTCTACAATCCTGTTTGCTATATAAGCCAGCTGTTTTCTCCTTTCTTCCTTATACTTAGCAATCCTTTCAACTCGTGACAATTTCGAAAGTTCGGCAAAAGAGATTGGAGTTGAAGGTTTCTCACTGTCAGCTACACTTATACTTGATGCTGTTGAGATATCGTCTGACTCAGAATCATCATCCCGAGATAAAATAGAAGCTATATCTGTTGTTTGAGCCTTCTTATACATTCCTTGTAACCTTTTTCTTTGTGCAGATATTGTTGAACCTACTGATTTCTCTTCTGTTGAACTGGCATATTTATCTCCCTTTGAACTCACAGATTTCTCTCCCTTTAAACCTACAAATTTCTCTTCCTTTGAACCTATACATTTCTCTTCGATTTTGTCTTTTGATTTTAATTGAGTGGAGTCAAATGACCTATTTAATGAGGTTGATGATTTAGTGTTCGTTGATGTGATCTTATGACTGTCAGGAGTAGTGGTAGACAGACCAAATACTGCTGATTTTGGTCTCTCCTCTATTGCTTGGGAAAATTTCTTGACCAAATCACTGTCCGTAACTGATTTTGGTCGCCCTCTTACAGTATCACTGTCTGTAACTGATATCTGCCGATTTTCTACCGTTTCATATTTTGTCCTCCCGCCAACAGTGTCTGATTTTGGCCGTCTTTCTACAGTTTCAGATTTTGTTCTCCCTATTACTGTTTTTGATTTAAAAGAATGATCAACTGTCTCTGCAGTATGTACAGATATTTTTTCTTTAGTTGACACATGGAAAGACTCTTGTTTATCTTTTGTTTCTTTTTTAGCATCATCCAAAGGTTTTGAGAAGGTTCTTGTTTTCGACACATTTTTTTCCGTACTATCTTTCTTGATATAAGATTGACCATCCTGTTTCCCAAACAATAAAGATTGAATTCTATCTTCCCTTGTCCCAGTTTCATTTACATCACGTCGTGATCGTAACTTTTCATGAAATGCCTGAGGTGTTTCTATCTCTTCTTTCTTCAGATTACTTTTAACTTTCGGAATATCTCTGACTGAATCAATAAAACCAGAGTCATCACTCATTTGTACAGATTCTTTTAATTGTTGTACATTTGATCTTGGTCGTCCAGATGCTTGTTTATCAGTATATCCTTTCTGAACATCTGAAGTTTCTTTGTGAGAAACAAACTCTGTTCCAAAAATGAGAGACGAAGGTCGTGAAGAATCACTAAAATCTGATGAGACTGGACGAGACCCTAAATCAACAGAAGACGTTTCACTTCCATCATCCTTACTCGAGTCTTTTGACAAGTCCCTCCTTCTACACACTTCGTTGTACTTCGATCTTAAAGCTGGGCTGTCTCTCTGACGTAAGATATTTTTAACTGCATCTGCCTTTGAACGTAAGTCACTGATATGTGTGAATACATCTGCCCCATGATGTTCTGCCTGAGGTTTTGGGTTTTTAGACTGATCAGTAGTACTGTATCCTGGTTCAGTTGTTTCCTGGCTTTGACTACTGTATTGAGCTCTACTTCTTGAATCATATTCATGCCGTGTAGGACGAGGGACTTTTATTTCACTATCCAATTTATTTTCCTGTTTAATTGTTTCTAATTTTTCGTGACTTTCTTTCGCAGCATTTTGTTCCCAATCTTGTTTACGTCTTCTCCATTCTGCCAGTGCACTATTGGGTTGAATTTCAGAAGATAAAGTATCACCAAGTTTATGTTCTTTTTCAGTTTTGCTTGCCTCACTAAGAAGTGAATCACTCTTTAAACGTTCCTTAAATTTTGATTGGGTAATTCTATTTTTATCTGAATGAGTTAAATCTTCTAGAGCTTGTCTTTGACGCCATTTTGGAATGTTTTCTGAATGTTCATCGAAGGTTTTACTAACAGGAGACAGAAGTGACCTTGGAGTAGATTCCTGAGACAAAACAGATGAAGGTCGTTCAAGTTCATCATCCTCACTTTTATGTGAAACACTATCAGTATCATGCTTACGAATCCTTTGACGAATTATTGCTAACTTTTCACTAGGTGTCAATTCTGATTTTTGACCTTCTGAAGAATCGCTCCCATGTCTTTCTTTGTCCTTTTTATGTCTCTCCCGATATCGACTATAATAACTAGAAGATGAAGGCTCCTCTAAATCACTCGACACATGTTCCTCACGGTGGTCGGAATTTCCATTTTTAATCTGATATGGACGGTGGATTTCCTGATTGTCATTGGAACGGTCACTATATTTCCTGTATTTTTCATTGTATGCATCCCTCCAACTTGGACGTGTAGTTTCACTTGGTTCCGTAACAAAATCCTCTAATTTAGAAGACGTATATAACCTATGATGGTCATAAGGTAATTCTGGTTTATATGTTGTTGTTTCTTTGTACCTGCAAATAAAAAATAGAATTCAAATCATCATACTGACTTCACTGCTATCAAAGTTGACTATTAATAAAAACTTTTAATCGTACATGAATGGCTAAAAAAAATACATAAATGCTTGGCAAGCTGTTTCTAAGCCTTGGACAAATACATAGTATACTTTGAGACAATGAGCCAAGGCTGAAGGCTGCCCTTTGAACTATAATTGTTTTACTTTTTTTTTATTGAAACTGAAATGGAGATTTGTCTCACTGTCACTCATACCACATCTTCTTATTTATATAGCTATTCTAGTTATTGAATGTATATATCAGGCCTTTGGTTATCTCTGTTGTGTGAATTCACATCTTGTCATCCCAGGCCATTTTATAGCTTACTAAAAAGGTTAGGGTTTTGCTCATTGTTGAAGGCACTATAGTACCTTGTTGCTGGATATATAGCATTGGCAATCTCCTTATTTTACAAAAACAAATTGTCAGAGTTATCTCCCCTTATAAGCAAAAGATAAATTGTATTTTAAACAGGTTGAATTGCATGGGCACATATTGATACTCTATGTTCTGTGTTTTTTATGTATTTTGTGGCTAAATTAAAATAACAATTACACAACATTTTGTTTAGAAGAACTAACATGACTCAATGCAATATTTCAGAATAAATATTAGATAGTGTTAGATATTTAAAATCTGTACAGCATTATATTTCTAACAATGAAAACTGCCTTTCTTTATTTAAACCTTTTTAGTTAGATAAGTTGAACACCCTTTGTAAACATGCACCCAAAAAATTACAGAAAAACCTTGAAACCCTGTGTAAATATGCACCAAAAAACTTCAATGTTAAAAGATAAAATTCCTGAAGATCAATGTAAAAATATTCCAATTTAACATGTGTTGTCTGTTATTCGTCTCATTTATTAAAATGTTATCTCTTCACAATTTTTTATTAAAGAAGTGTTACAAAGTTAGATGAGTCACCATTATTTGGTACAAGTAGTAAACTAAACACAAACATGTAAAGAATACTTTGAGGGGGGTCAGTAACTGGCCTGTAACAAGACTAAATTTTTGTCCTTCTCCAATAAACCCTCATTTTCCACACTTCATTTAGATCTCTGTGACCCGTTTACAGGACCTATATTTTTCGAATATTTGTTAACTTGTTCTCATGGAAATGCATGAAATATTTGCCACTGGACATTTGAAAACAATTATCAATAAATCAATCTAGTAGTAACAGTAATCTGTTTTGACATTTCCTATTTGCCAAAAATGGCATCAAAAATAACCATGCCCATAAGAACAGCTATTTACAAAAATCTGACCCTATAAAGGGTCAGAATGATTACCCTTGATAGAATTCATCAATAATACCCAGGTATGTGACCCTCCACAGGAACTGCACAACAAATAAATTATTTAAAAAACAATTAACTTATAAAATTGAGAATGCAAATGTAGAATATATGTCAAAGAGAAAATAACCTGACCAACAATGGGTCTTCAACACATAAGAAAATGATGCACCTGAGGCGGGCGATTCAGCTGGCTCTTAAATAAAAAAACAAGAAAAAGTTCAGTGAAACGGACATCATGCTAACTCCTAAACATATAAATAAACTCAAATTAAAAAAACATATAAATAAACTCAAATTAAAAAAACATAGACTGAGAGGCTCCTGACTTTGGACAGGCACAATAACACATTCTCAATTTCTTGGAAAAGTTATTTCCCTCAAAAAACAATTATCCTTAATATGCACCCTACATGTAAGCCCCTCATTATCGACTCCTAGGAGTCGATATTAGAATTGAACGATGGACAATCAGTGCGTGAATTTTTCTTGCTACCTGATTGGAAGATATTACGAGACGTAAATAATCAAAGTTTATTGATTGGTTAGGACAATCCAAACCTAGTAAATGTCCTTCAATCCCGTAGAGTATCGGATTTGTCCTCTCTATTTTAGCAATTAGATTTTGCCTGGTCATTAATCATGCATATTCATGATATTGGTACACAGGTAACTTTTATCTATAAATAGTCGAATCTTCTGGAGTTTCATACACAACAACGTTAAACGATATATACTACTTCATAACGTGTGACCTCACGTCGTGTGTGGTAAAGTTTGTTGATTGATGCACTTGGCTATTCTTGTAAATGAATTAATCTACAAAGCGAGAGCACTTTCCATTTTCATCAGCTAAGAGTTGACTAGCCCTTTTTGAAAGGCTAATGCTTGTGATTTATAAATATCCTTAATATATATAAAGCTAACATCTGGCTAAAACACAATGACATGCTTGTGTGGTCAAAATATATCATATCTTATGTCTACTGGTATCTATTAAATCTGACAAGCACAGGGTACCAGATAAACGATCCAGTATTGTCCTAAATACCTGTGTTCATATTAATTAATCATTGTGTTATAATTATGTTAATTAATATGGCGAGGGCATGGTGGAACATAGGTATAAACTCTGACAGCTGTGATATACAATGTGTAACATTTATAATCGGTCTTAAGGGTCATTTATAATCAGTTTATCAAATGCTTATAATACACTCATTCATGGTTTAATCATTATATTATTAACCTATATAAAATTAAAAGAGATGAGACAACTATATCCACCTGAGGCCAAAAAGTGTGAACAAAGACAGCTATAGGGCACACAGTACAGCCTTCAACAATGAGTAAAACATATACTGTATAGCAAGCTCTAAAAGCATGACAAATTATGTGAATCTTTCATTCTTTGCTATTGATTTTCTTTTGTTATCTTTTTTTCAAGCATCAATGTAGCAATGTCAGATGGCAGTTCTAGATTTTTTAAAAAGGTGCTCTATGCCCGATAACTAGACAACCCTGCCTTCTCTGCCTAAATCTGCCTTTGATATTTTGTTTTGGATGAAGAGTTGATTCATTGGCACTCTTACCACATCATCTTATTTCTTTGGAGTTGATAATTGGCTAAAACTCATAAATACTGCTGTCTAATTACATACGTATAATACCATTTGTTTCTATATTAGTATAATAACTGAGGTGACATAATTTTGAGTTATTTTAAAACTTTTTCATAACTTCAGACTGAGTGGTTTCAGATGATATCTTATAAATTGTTTACGATTTAATAGACTGATAACCAACATTATGTAACATGTATAATCACTATATTGAATCAGAAAGAAAATAAAGTTTGCACCTAGAAAATGTAAGTTTCAAGACCTTGTTGGAAATAAACCAGACAAACAACAACAAAACAAGTTCCTTCTATCTGTCTGTATAGGCTAAAGTACATCAACAGAGGCCAATTATAAAAACCAAGTTCCTTCTATCTGTCTGTATAGGCTAAAGTACATCAATAGAGGCCAATTATAAAAACCAAGTTCCTTCTATCTGTCTGTATAGGCTAAAGTACATCAATAGAGGCCAATTATAAAAACCAAGTTCCTTCTATCTGTCTGTATAGGCTAAAGTACATCAATAGAGGCCAATTATAAAAACCAAGTTCCTTCTATCTGTCTGTATAGGCTAAAGTACATCAATAGAGGCCAATTATAAAAACCAAGTTCCTTCTATCTGTCTGTATAGGCTAAAGTACATCAATAGAGGCCAATTATAAAAACCAAGTTCCTTCTATCTGTCTGTATAGGCTAAAGTACATCAATAGAGGCCAATTATAAAAACCAAGTTCCTTCTATCTGTCTGTATAGGCTAAAGTACATCAATAGAGGCCAATTATAAAAACCAAGTTCCTTCTATCTGTCTGTATAGGCTAAAGTACATCAATAGAGGCCAATTATAAAAATTCTAAATTGCCACTAAGTTTTAAATTGTTCAAAATCAAATACATTTCTTTACAAACAATTATCAAGCATTGGTTAAAAAAAGATAATTGCAGGGAAAAAAAATAGCAGACATGGTTTAGATAGTGAAGTGTTGATTAAATTATTGTTTACTGATGATAAACTGTTGATTGATTGATTGATTGCTGGGGGTTTTATGCCACTTTAAAGCTACACTTTTGGGCTATTCGTGGCAGTCAGTTTTTATGGGTGGAGGAAGCCTTATAAGTGCCTGCAGAAAACATCTGACCTATGATAGGAAATTGACAATCCTTAAAATTAATTAAGATTGGAGTCGACTGCCAACACCAGCGAGGTTCAAACTCACAACCTCAGTGTTGACTGGCTAGTGGTTACAGTAGTAGAACTACATAGACAACTTGACCACTGAGGCCCTGTAAACTGTTGATTAAATTTTTATTTATTTACAGCATTTATGACTGAAAGAAATGATTCATGGAATTCAGTGAAAAATAAAACTGGAGTGTACTTTAACAGTAATACATGTAATATGTTTGACTGTTAGTTAACAGGGGTTCATATGAATGTGGGTCCAAGATCTAGGACCTGTCTTTTCTAGGAGAGGACTTTTCATTTTAAATTACATAAGTCAAGGACCTACAATAATTCAAACTGATGTTTTTTTTTGGTTTTTTTTCTCAAACTGATGTTTTTTTTGGTTTTTTTTCTCAAACTGATGTTTATACAAGACCAGTGATTTCTCCTTAGAGGACCTTTCGCCTAAAGGAGAAAGTTCACGAAGGGTTAAAATTGGCCCTGAATTTTTTATGTTTTTTAAATCGGGCCAAAAATTTACGAATTTCACATAGAAATACTTGTGATAATACTACTGAGACAAAAATATTTTTTTTGGCACTTTCCTTTACTATTTATGGAGCAATGACCCCTTAAATGAGCATAATTTGTATTAAAAGGTCAATTTTGGTACTTTTTGTCCATAATTTCAATTGTTTTTGGCATAATTAACCTTGGCCTCCATCTACGATCCAAAAAGTTTTTATATTGATGAAATCTATATCAAAATTGGAATCTTTTGATTACAACACATTTTGGATCGTAAGTGGCGGCCAATGTGTTTCAAAAGCTTTGAGGCCTGAAAAATGCACAAAATCATCATATTTTGACAAAATGTCCAAAATGGGCTTACTTTTGGTGATTATCTTGTAGTCTATTAAAAGAACTGATATATTTAGCATTTATACTTTTGAAATAGACCCATTTACGAACCAAATTGAGACCTTTTTGGTGTTTTATGATAAAGTTGATATTTTAGGCCATTTTGTGCCATTAGTGAACCTTGACCTTTTCAAATGGTTATGGACCTTTTGTTATTTAAAGAAAATTTTCAGTGAAAATTAATTCTTGCGAGTACTAAAAAGAACCACTTAAATTTTAGAAATTTTGTGTGCATCATTATTGCAAATTTTGAAGACTGGACAAAGATGTGAGATTATTTATGGTCATTTCAGGACAATTTATACTTGCACATGGTTACATGTATCAGATATCAAAAGTTCTTATTAGTGTAATTATAAAAAAGAAGATGTGGTATGAATGCCAATGAGATAGCTCTCCACAAAAGACCAAGTGACAAAAAAATTAACAAATATAGGTTACCATATTGCCTTCAACAATGAGCAAATCACATACTATAGAGTCAGCTATAAAAGGTCCCGAAATGACAAATGTAAAACAATTCAAATGATAAAACTAACAGCCTAATTTATGTACAAAAAAATGAACTAAAAACTAATATGTAACACATCCACTGAATTACAGGCTCCTGACTCTGCCAATGCATGTCTAGATACATACTGTTCAGTTCCATTATTGCATCAATAAAAATCTTGCAATAATTTCTGAAATTACAGTTATATGTTTGATTGACAATTAGCAGTAAACAATTTAACCTGAAAGTAACAAGAATCAAGGTTCAAAAATAAATTATGATTACTTTAACACGAAACTGTTCTTATTCATTCAGGCACTTAATTAACCATGCTTAATGGAGTGAATTTAAGATAGATAGAAAGAAAGAGATTATTGTCTGTTCAGAATTTATTAATGTAACATCTTTATCGATCCTGTTAAAAGAGAAAGTAACCCTATAAAAATAATATTAAGGAGATAGTTAGGTTATAAAAGACAATAAATGTTCAATGAGGACTACATGCAGGTTTCATTCCAATTAAAAATTCCATTAAAATATCATCACTTTAGAAATTTGTTTTTGTACTTCTGTACATTTAGAAATTATTGCTTGCATTTGTTATTGTGCTTCTTGAAGAATGGCAAATGTGAGATAAATCACTTACAAAAGCAGTATGTGTATTCAGATATCATCTTCATAATCATTGCTGAATTTATAGAAATTCGTTTTTACAAAAGGAATAAATTTGATTATAACATGTTACTGATACATGTAGGTAATTTGGAAATTAGTATGGCGTTCATTATCACTGGACTAGTATATATTTGTTTAGGGGCCAGCTGAAGGACGCCTCCGGGTGCGGGAATTTCTCTCTATATTAAAGACCTGTTGGTGACCCTCTGCTGTTGTTTTTTATTTGGTCGGGTTGTTGTCTCTTTGACACATTCCCCATTTCCATTCTCAATTTTACTTTTTTAGGGATGAATTTTAAGAACTCTAACATGAACTGGTTCCTTCTTAAACCACTAAAGGGATTGTATAGATAGAAGCTATTTTAAGATACTGTAACAGTTCAAAATCTTTTGATGCAAAATCTTAATGGATTTCATTAAAGAGAAAGTAACACCAAACAAAAAACTTCATTGAAGCTGATCCAGGTTTATACTATTTTAAGAATCTATTGATGTAAATTCTTAATGGATTTTGTTAAAGAGAGAGTTATCCAATAAAAAAAACAACTTGTTGCAGAGGTTTCCACCTTAGAAATTGTTAAGTTTAGCATCAAAACTAAACAATTCTGACGGTTACCTATTAAGATAGGCGTCATCCCTTTAAGAAAATCAATATTTGGGAGTATAATGGGTAAAATCGGAAAGTTATTTATTTTCATCAAGAAAAATCAATGTTTTTGGGAGAAATTTAGATTAAAGATTTCATAAGCAAAACAGTCAGTGTTTTAAGAGAATAAGCAAGTTTGTTATTGTAAATAAAGGCACATAAAGAAATTCATCAATTTTGTACATGTTCATTCTTGACTACAATTTATGAGAATGTGTTCCTCTCCCTAATTATTGTTCTTTTTCAGTCCATCTCTCTATTACTGTATTTATCTCCCTAATTATTGTTCTTTTTCAGTCCATCTCTCTATTATTTATCTCCTTAATTATTGTTCTTTTTCAGTCCATCTCTCTATTATTTATCTCCCTAATTATTGTTCTTTTTCAGTCCATCTCTATTATTTATCTCCTTAATTATTGTTCTTTTTCAGTCCATCTCTATTATTTATCTCCTTAATTATTGTTCTTTTTCAGTCCATCTCTCTATTATTTATCTCCCTAATTATTGTTCTTTTTCAGTCCATCTCTCTATTATTTATCTCCTTAATTATTGTTCTTTTTCAGTCCATCTCTATTATTTATCTCCTTAATTATTGTTCTTTTTCAGTCCATCTCTCTATTATTTATCTCCCTAATTATTGTTCTTTTTCAGTCCATCTCTCTATTATTTATCTCCCTAATTATTGTTCTTTTTCAGTCCATCTCTCTATTATTTATCTCCCTAATTATTGTTCTTTTTCAGTCCATCTCTATTATTTATCTCCTTAATTATTGTTCTTTTTCAGTCCATCTCTATTATTTATCTCCTTAATTATTGTTCTTTTTCAGTCCATCTCTATTATTTATCTCCTTAGTTATTGTTCTTTTTCAGTCCATCTCTCTATTATTTATCTCCTTAATTATTGTTCTTTTTCAGTCCATCTCTCTATTATTTATCTCCCTAATTATTGTTCTTTTTCAGTCCATCTCTCTATTATTTATCTCCTTAATTATTGTTCTTTTTCAGTCCATCTCTCTATTATTTATCTCCTTAATTATTGTTCTTTTTCAGTCCATCTCTATTATTTATCTCCTTAATTATTGTTCTTTTTCAGTCCATCTCTCTTTTATTTATCTCCCTAATTATTGTTCTTTTTCAGTCCATCTCTCTATTATTTATCTCCTTAATTATTGTTCTTTTTCAGTCCATCTCTCTATTATTTATCTCCCTAATTATTGTTCTTTTTCAGTCCATCTCTATTATTTATCTCCCTAATTATTGTTCTTTTTCAGTCCATCTCTATTATTTATCTCCCTAATTATTGTTCTTTTTCAGTCCATCTCTCTATTATCTATCTCCTTAATTATTGTTCTTTTTCAGTCCATCTCTCTATTATTTATCTCCTTAATTATTGTTCTTTTTCAGTCCATCTCTATTATTTTATTATCTCCTTAATTATTGTTCTTTTTCAGTCCATCTCTCTATTATTTATCTCCCTAATTATTGTTCTTTTTCAGTCCATCTCTCTATTATTTATCTCCCTAATTATTGTTCTTTTTCAGTCCATCTCTCTTTTATTTATCTCCCTAATTATTGTTCTTTTTCAGTCCATCTCTATTATTTATCTCCCTAATTATTGTTCTTTTTCAGTCCATCTCTCTATTATCTATCTCCTTAATTATTGTTCTTTTTCAGTCCATCTCTCTATTATTTATCAATGTTCAGAGTTAATGGCATAAGTACTATTGTAAGAAAGCAGTTTAAAGAAAAAACTGTTTGAAGAGAACAATGATTATATAAAGAATTATGATTTTTTTTGTAGAATCTGGGTTAGTGTTAGGTAGATTGTGTGAAACCTTTCTGTTCAAGAGAGAATTTGAACCCATGAAATATCAAAGTGAATCAGACAAAACCATTATAGACCAATATAGATAGCACAACAGATATCTAACACTTTATCTCTTTGTCATTCAATTAACCATCAAAACAAGGAATAATAATAGAACAACATTTTCTTTTAAGAAGTCATCTGCTATTTCTAGTAACACATGTAAACATCTTTGCTCTACTATTGTGATGCTATAAGCAATAAAATTTCTAAATTGACCTGACCGAGATGTTTCGACTGGTTAAGAATGACCAATACTGACCTACTTCCTCTAAATTAATTGGATAGTGGCAAATATTTCATGCAAATTAACAAGAAATTATAAATTACAAAAAGCGTTGCCTAGGCTGAAGGACAAGATGTCTAGAATAGTACTCAGAAAAGAAGGATGTACTGATAGGGGATGAATAATTACCTTTTTTATAGGATGACCAGAAGCTTGGTGCCATACATAAAGAAGCTATATCTTGCAACAGATATGAGTGAAACACATTTGGATGGAGTAAAAGCTTACATTAGAGCAGGTATAAAATAATCATATTTTTTTCTGTCAAATGTATGAAACTATGACAATGATAGAACCAAGATGTAAGGTGTATGAAAAAGATCCCAAACTGTTACCCTGGTAACGAAGTGAAAGTGATAAATAACCTGTTAGATAACACCTACAACCAATGATAAAGAAGAGATATGACAGATCTGACGTAGTTCTACACTTCAAAGTATTACATCATTGGCAGGAACTCTCTGTTACAAAACATAATATTAATAGATCCTTCCTACTCAACAGCATCAGACCTCAGAGGAGGTTATATTTAGATATTATGTAATAGAATTGTACGGTATATGACACTGTCTTTGTTGTCATGAATAAAAAGAGGTGGCATTGTGGGGATATACTTCAATTAGACAGAAACCAACAACACATTCAAAGTGGATTAATTGTTTAGTCATGCAGTACATGTTTTGACTTTCATGAATTTTACTGGTATAAATATGTAGAATTTGTCAAACAAAGAGAGTTAGCATCCATGAAAATCCAATATTTCCTCAATCAATGAAACATTGGGATCAACTAATATAAAAAGTAAAATCACAAAAATACTGAACTCCAAGGAAAATTCAAAAAGGAAAGTCCCCAATCAAATGGCAAAATCAAAAGTTCAAACACATAAAACGAATGGATAACAACTGTCATATTCCTGACTTGGTACAGGCATTTTCTTATGTAGAAAATGGTGGATTGAACCTGGTTTTAAAGCTAGCTAAACCTCTCACTTGTATGACAGTCGCATCAAATTCCATTATATTGACAACAATGTGTGAACAAAACAAACAAAAACAATAGGCAAAAATGTCACAAATAGGGGTAAATAGTCTAATTCGGTAGGTCACATTCTAAGCCATTCATATTTGTGTGAAAACCATAAGTAAACTGCTAAATGTCTTTTGGTTACTGTGGATACTGTAATTGTACTTATTTTCGCGGTGTATTTATTTTCATGAAAAATACTGTACTTGTACTTTTTTTCGCGGGTACTTATTTTCAAGAATTGTGTATTTCAAACATGTTCGCAGGTTTTTATTTTCGCGATTTTAAAACTATTGCCTTTTAGTTTAAAGCTTTGTTTTAGATTTGCATGTATTTATTTTCGTGATAATAACCCAACTGCGAAATTCGTGAAAATAAATACACCGCGAAAATAAGTATAATTACAGTAATCTACAGTAACCAAAAGACATTCAGCAGTTTACTTATAGTTTTCACAAATATGAATGGCTTAGCTTGTTTAACCCACAAATTATTTTCCATGGACTTTGATCATACAAACTCTGGATGTGACATATCTATGTATACATTGATAGAAATGTCTTCAATTCAAAATTTCACAAAAGATGTTCAAATGATTATCTGATGGCTGTTTTTTAACTGATGTTGGGATAGTCATTATTTAAACAGACAAAATTTCTTGAAAACATCAATTTAAATATTACCTGTCATAATCTGTATTTCTATGTGGAATCTTTTCATCTGTACCAAAACTTCTCCCATCATATGTTGAACCAGTATGGGTACCAGATGGCTGGTCATAACTGGTACCTAAATAACTGCTCCCTGTAGCTCCTCCATATCGAGAACTATCCCCTAAACCATGTGACCTTGAAACATAACCATAAGAACCAATGGAAGAGTCATAACTTTTTGGTGTATCATAATTTTTCTGTGTATCGTAACTTTTGCTGGTATACTTTGACATAACGTCGTATGAGGGAAGCCCGCTTCCATAAACGCTTAGATTCGGAACTGAAAGAGAGAAGATAAATTTATAAAGTGCTGTAATGAGATACAATATAAATTTTAACAAATATAAGAATTCGCTGATTTTACAGATATCAGTCTCTTTATACCATTTTATCATTGGCTATATTTCTCTAATATCTTGTTTTTCAGCATAGCATTAAAATATGTGTTGCTAGGGATACAGCAAACACACTGTATCAGGTTTCTACTTCTACTGAATAAACCAATGTATGTGGAAGGAAAAGACAAACCCACTTAAGCAGGAATCTAAGTCTCTTGAATAAAACAATCAGCAATGAATTTAGTGGGAAAAGATAAAACCACCTAATTTATGTAAGCAGGAATCTAATTATAGTCCACTGAATAAAATCATCAGCAATGAATTTGGTATGAAAATACAAAACCACCTAAGCAGCCGTATGATTCAACCTCTGATTAATATTTCTCTAATAAATCTTTACTACTTTGGTACCTTATCAACATCTCCATACACTAGTACTTAATCATTGTCGAAGGAGACTTGACAGTAGTTATTATGAACCATCATGTCCTTGGAAAGAAATTATTTTGACAGTTACTACCTAGAACCCATTATCTGCTGCTATCATTAACATTGTGTAGTTTATTAAACTGTTTTACTCACCAACATGTTATGTAAGATAAAGATTTATATAGAGTTATAAAGTGGAAGTTATTATATTCTTAATAGTTTCATTAGCCTTAATTACTTCCTAATGACTTTTTTTTTCTGTAATTTATTTAACAGTTTTACTCATGAAAAAGTTATGTAAGATAGAGATTCATGAATAAGGAGTTATGATATTCTTGATAGTTTCTCCTAGCATTACCACACCAGCTTCTTTTTTATAAACCAAAACTGAAAAATTCCCTGAGAGACCAAAACTTCAAATTATAAACTGCACATGTTCATTTCAAAATGCTCAGCAACAGAGTTTCATAAAGGCACATATGATTTACTCTAGCTGCAAAAACTTGGTTGCCAAATTCAAATAGAAAAAGTTTATACAGACCAGCTAGAGTCTAGCCTTGCTTTTAAATAATTATATTCTGATTAATGATTACTTGATGATGAATTACAGTTATTAACTGTTATATAATGAGAAGAGGCAGTTTTGATAGTTTGTTATTTCTCTTGTTTAACACCACCTTCAGCAACCCTGACTATATAATGGAAGCCTGTTTTCAAAGCTGTGGAATACCAGGAAAGAACAACAAGCTGTCAGCACAAAAATTGGTAATCGTTGTGAATTAATATATCAGTCAAACATGCTTTTCATCAAATAAGGCATCAGGAGAGAACAACAAACCTACAGTAGGAAAACTAGAAATCTTTATCAGTTATGATCATTTAAATACACCTTATACCAAGCATGGTACCAGGAGAGAGCAACCTTCATCAGGAAAATTGGTAATCATTCAAACACACCTTGTGACAAGATAGGTTTGAACTCACAATTTTACAATTGACTGGATTGTGATTACTGTAAATGAACTACTAAGACAAGAAGGCCAACAGTTTTGACAGTAAATTTATACTGAGTACAAAATGCATCAGACGATATAGATACTGATAATGAAGTTCTCTAGGAAAATTCTCTTCTGACAAATGATAAAATCGTAACTATGTGAGATTCTCCATAGAAATATTTGTGATAAATAATTATGTAATAAGCCATACATTATAAATGTACTATACATAGATTTGACAACAGATTAATATCTTTCAACAAAACTAAAGCTAATTTGAAAAATATTTTTTTGATCTTTTTAGTTCTGAAATGATAAGTGTAAACAATACTTTTTTTCATCAGTACATAATGATGATCAGAAAACAAATTATATTTTAATTCTATCGCTTAACCAATAAGACAGTCACAAAAGAAGAAACAATTGAAGTTTTAAATCATCACCCAGTGTATTCCATATTTTTTAATAAATTATTATGAATGTTGACATTTTTTACCTTGAGAGTTAATCTATTTGTTTGTCTGTATGGTTGGTTGTGTATTGTACAGATTAACCCTGTCTTAACTGCCCACACTTTATATGTATGTACTGAATATGATTTCAATACTTAAGCATTTAAATAGGAATCTGAATGTTAAATGCTTAGTACTGAATATACCTTCAACAATATTGAAATTTAATCAGGAATCCTCATGTTAAATGGTTGATCAAATATTCATGTACAGCCAAGGGTCAAATATATCATTAGTTTTCCTGTAAATATCTATCAAATCATATATATTTGAAGGTGAAAAACATGTAACACTCCAAAATGGGTAAAAACCAAATATTTCTAAATATCAGATTGAAATCTGAGTCTGATCTAATGGAAAACAAACAAACTGGTAAATACTTTTGTATTTGTTTAGTAAAGTCTTTTCAAATGGGCAATAAATAAACAGGCTAAAAGTTAACATTTTGTACTTGTTTAGCTGTTTGAGTGTTAAGAGTGTGAAGTGAAAATAGTAAGATATATTTATATTATTTAAAATATATATTTCAATTACAGGGCTGGGATTTACTGTGCATATCGTGTGTGTTTGTTTTTTCTACATTAGGGGGAGGATTGAGATCTCAAAAAACATGTTAAACCCAGCAGCATTTTTGCACCTGTCCCAAGTCAGGAGCCTCTGGCCTTTGTTAGTCTTGTATATTTTTAATTTTAGTTTCTTGTGTATATTTTGGAGTTAAGTATGACGTCCATTATCACTGTTCTAGTATACATTTTTGTGTAGGGGCCAGCTGAGGCACGGCTACAGAGTACAGATGCAGGAATTTCTGGCTACATTGAAGACCTATTGGTGACCTTCTGCTATTTTCTGCTCTTTGGTCAGGTTGTCTCTATGATAATTCATTGTTTCCATTCTCAATTTTACTATTCATCTGTAGAACAGGGCCTTGCTCCAACTTCGAAGGACCTGAGATCACTAGGTTTTGGATGGACCAAATCTTCAGTTTTCTGTGCAGTTTGTAATTGTAAACTGTTGTTTGCATTTCTTATTCTGTTTATCTGTTATAGACCGTCGTTTCTGTTTTTGTTTATCAACTAAATTTTATTATTACCATCTTTGTATCTTTCCCTCCCTTTTTTTGTTAGTAAGTTCCAAATTCTTGCATATATAATATCAAGGCTATTGAGCAATGAAGGTACATATATACATAAAACAGATATAAAGTAATTAACAGATATCATTACAGTAACAAATATACATTCATTCTTCTGTAGCCAGGGTCTAAGGTGAAGGTTATTAATAAATGTGACCTTGACCTAATATCCTACCTCCATATCCATTGCTAGGGAGAGTGTATGTGTAGTTACTGTAACTTCCTGGATACCCATAACTGGAGGAATCAGACACTGACCTACTGATGTAACGTCTTCTTCCTGAAATATAAATAGGCCAATGAAAAACGTGTTTACAAATATATATAAAATAAATAGGCCAATGAAAAACGTGTTTACAAATATATAAAATAAATAGGCCAATGAAAAACGTGTTTAAGAGACCACTTAAGGGAGAGCAAACTAGAGGCTCTCAAGAGCCTGTATCGCTCACCTGATTCTACTTGGGTTTTTGAAATCATATAAAAAAATATAAAATTTGGCTAAAAGTGACAACACAACCTCATTTATAAGGAAAGGAACATGTTTAATTTCATTCAAAAGTCCCCCACTGGCTGCCATCTTGGATGACGGATCAGCTACAAAGTAACAACACTTGGTCAGCACCTCATAAGGAACATTCATGCCATGTTTGGTTTTATTCCATTCAGTGGTATTCTAAAAGAAGTCATTTGTATGCATTTCCCATAGGGTCCTATGTTAAACTAAGTCCCCTGCTGGCGGCCATCTTGGATGATGGATCGGCTACAAAGTAACAACACTTGGTCAGCACCTCATAAGGAACATTTATGCAATGTTTGGTTTTATTCCATTCAGTGGTTCTCTAAAAGAAGTCATTTGTATGCATTTCCCATAGGGTCCTATGTTAAACTAAGTCCCCCGCTGGCGGCAATCTTGGATAATGGATCGGCTACAAAGTAACAACACTTGGTCAGCACCACATTAGGAACATTCATGCCATGTTTGATTTCATTCCATTCAGTGGTTCTCTAAAAGAAGTCATTTGTATGCATTTCCCATAGGGTCCTATGTTAAACTAAGTCCCACGCTGGCGGCCATCTTGGATGATGGATCAGCTACAAAGTAACAACACTTGGTCAGCACCACATAAGGAACATTCATGCCATGTTTGGTTTCATTCCATTCAGTGGTTCACTAGAAGAAGTGATTTGTATGCATTTCCAATAGGGTCCTATGTTAAACTAAGTCCCCGCTGGCGGCCTTCTTGGATAATGGATCAGCTACAAAGTAACAACACTTGGTCAGCACTCCATAAGGAACATTCATGCTATGTTTGGTTTCATTCCATTTAGTGGTTCTCTAGAAGAAGTCATTTGTATGCATTTCCCATAGGGTCCTATGTTAAACTTAGTCCCCCGCTGGCGGCCATCTTGGATGATGGATCGGCTACAAAGTAACAATACTTGGTCAGCATCCCATAAGGAACATTCATGCTATGTTTGGTTTTATTCCATTCAGTGGTTCTCTAAAAGAAGTCATTTGTATGCATTTCCCATAGGGTCTTATGTTAAACTAAGTCCCCGGCTGGCGGCCATCTGGATGATGGATCAGCTACAAAGTAACAACACTTGGTCAGCACCTCATAAGGAACATTCATGCCATGTTTGGTTTCATTCCATTCAGTGGTTCTCTAAAAGAAGTCATTTGTATGCATTTCCCATAGGGTCCTATGTTAAACTAACTCCCCGCTGGCGGCCATCTTGGATGATGGATCGGCTACAAAGTAACAACACTTGGTCAGCACCCCATAAGGATAATTCATGCTATGTTTGGTTTTATTCCATTCAGTGGTTCTCTAAAAGAAGTCATTTGTATGCATTTCACATAGGGTCCTATGTTAAACTAAGTCCCCGGCTGGCGGCCATCTTGGATGATGGATCGGCAACAAAGTAACAACACTTGGTCAGCACCTCATAAGAAACATTCATGCCATGTTTGGTTTCATTCCATTCAATGGTTCTCTAAAAGAAGTCATTTGTATGCATTTCCCATAGCGTCCTATGTTAAACTAAGTCCCCCGCTGGCGGCCATCTTGGATGATGGATCGGCTACAAAGTAACAACACTTGGTCAGCACCTCATAAGGAACATTCATGCCATGTTTGGTTCCATTCCATTCAGTGGTTCTCTAGAAGAAGTTCAAAATGTAAATTGTTAACGACGACGACGACGACGGACGACGACAACGACGGACGCCAAGTGGTGAGAAAAGCTCACTTGGCCCTTCGGGCCAGGTGAGCTAAAAAGGTGGTCTTAAATACAGGTCCAATCTATGTGTATAAAATGTACTACAGAGGGATCTAAAATCTATGGTCTTATAACACAGGTTTTTGCTAAATACAGGTGGTTTTCTTGATCAGGTTTGACTGTATATTGAATAAACTAGATATCATTGAGATGGGAGCCATCTCTGTGGGCCCCGCTATCAATAACGTGGGGTAAATAAGTTGTATGGATAATCTGATATGAAGCATTATTTGAAGTTATTACATAGTCTCATGTGTGATTTTGATCTAAGATTTTAAGTTAAAACTGATAAATATTCTCATCTTACTTTCATAGTATAATAGTGATATGACTGCATGATGTGAACTCATTGATTACTACTCTAAGGTGACTTCTGGATATATGGATTGATGTTTGAACAATATGTTTAAAGGTGCTGCCCAATTGATATTTGTCACATATTTTTAGAATTATGCCTTCAATATATTATGACCCACCAAGTATAAAGTATGAAATATTAATGGTTCTCGAGAGGTAGAGCGGACACAATTTGTTAAGAACAACGAACAGATGGACAGACCGACAGACTGATCTTAGACCTAGGATGCATACATTATGACACATTCTCTTGTGTTGGTTAATATATATGTTAAGTTGAAAATGTTTGTCAGGTATAAAGTATGAAATAATAACAGCTGTCCTCTCAAAATATAATGTGGATCAAATTTGTTAGCGATGGACAGACCAACAGACAGACAGACCTTTGACCTAGGAAGTGGTACATATATCATGACACACCCTCTGGTGTTGGTTAAAATAGATGTCAAGTATAATATTTGAAATCATAACGGTTTTCAAGATATAGAGCGGACACAATCTTCACCACAGGACACAGGGTTGTCAACTGAAACCAAAGTTTTTTTGACGTTGACCTTTGACCTAGGAAGTTGTACATACATCATGACACGCCCTCTGGTGGTGGTTAAAATGTATGACAAGTATATACTTTGAAATCATAACGATTATCTAGATATGGAGCGGACACGATCTTCACCACAGGACACAGGATTGTCAACTCGAAACCAAAGTTTTTGACCTTGACCTTTGACCTAGGAAGTTGTACATACATCATGACACACCCTCTGGTGGTTGTTAAAATGGATGTCAAGTATAAACTTTGAAATCATAATGGTTATCTAGATATGGAGCGGACACGATCTTCACCACAGGACACGGGGTTGTCAACTGAAACCAAAGTTTTTGACCTTGACCTTTGACCTAGGAAGTTGTACATACAACATGACACACCCTCTGGTGTTGGTTAATAATCATGTTAAGTATTAAGTATGAAATCATAACGGTTCTCTAGATATGGAGCGGACACGAAAGTGTTACGGACGGACAGACGGACGGACAGACGGACGGACGGACAGACTGATCACTATAGGGCGACCCGCCGTCGGCGGGGCCCTAATTACTATAAGCTTTTTCAGGCAATCAATCAATGAAATTGAGTATGGAAATGGGTAATATGTCACAGAGAAGATAACAGCCTAGGACCAGCAGGAAATGGGTAATATGTCACAGGGAAGTAACAGCTGATGGCCAGCAGCAGTTCTTAATGGGTAATATGTCACAGGGAAGTAACAGCCAAGGGCCAGCAGCAGTTCTTAATGGGTAATATGTCACAGGGAAGTAACAGCCAAGGGCCAGCAGCAGTTCTTAATGGGTAATATGTCACAGGGAAGTAACAGCCAAGGGCCAGCAGCAGTTCTTAATGGGTAATATGTCACAGGGAAGTAACATTTCCATTCAGTGGTTCTCTAAAAGAAGTCATTTGTATGCATTTCCCATAGGGTCCTATGTTAAACTAAGTCCCCCGCTGGCGGCCATCTTGGATGATGGATCGGCTACAAAGTAACAACACTTGGTCAGCACCCCATAAGGAACATTCATGCTATGTTTGGTTTTATTCCATTCAGTGGTTCTCTAAAAGAAGTCATTTGTATGCATTTCCCATAGGGTCTTATGTTAAACTAAGTCCCCTGCCGGCGGCCATCTTTGATGATGGATCGGCTACAAAGTAACAACACTTGGTCAGCACCACATAAGGAACATTCATGCCATATTTGGTTTCATTCCATTCAGTGGTTCACTAGAAGAAGTCATTTGTATGCATTTCCAAGAGGGTCCTATGTTAAACTAAGTCCCCGCTGGTGGCCATCTTGGATAATGGATCGGCTACAAAGTAACAACACTTTGTCAGCACTCCATAAGGAACATTCATGCTATGTTTGGTTTCATTCCATTAACGTTCTCTAGAAGAAGTCATTTGTATGCATTTCCCATAGGGTCCCATGTTAAACTAACTCCCCCGCTGGCGGCCATCTTGGATGATGGATCGGCTACAAAGTAACAACACTTGGTCAGCACTCCATAAGGATAATTCATGCTATGTTTGGTTTTATTCCATTCAGTGGTTCTCTAAAAGAAGTCATTTGTATGCATTTCCCATAGGGTCCTATGTTAAACTAAGTCCCCGGCTGGCGGCCATCTTGGATGATGGATCGGCAACAAAGTAACAACACTTGGT
>CM034358.1:94538042-94551723 GCA_019925275.1 Mytilus edulis
AATTCCAAAAAAGAAATCCTGGATCCCGAGGTCTCAAACTAGGTCCTGCCCCCCTCTATATACTTTTCCCAGAAATGTGCACCTGTGTGCAAACCTAGTCATAGGCTAACTCAGTTCTGAAGGTTCATCATTTATTTATAGATGTACAATCCTGTATGTAACCTATAGTGGATACACCTTTCAAGGCCAGCATCCATATATTGTCAGAGTTTCTGTCTTTATTTGAATATTTTAAAAAGCTCTCATTGCAAAGACAGATCAAACCAATTTTAACCCAGATAAAGGGGGATTCCCCCCCCCCCCCCCAACCCCTGGATTTGACACTGATTATTAGTATCTTCTATTGTTTTTCCTAATAAGAGTTTGAGAAATAAAAAAGGTTAGAACTCTCTATCTTCACACCAAACTTGAGAACTGAGTGTTACCAAAATTCTTATAATTGAACTTTAACAGATGCTGCAGCTCATAGAAATTATCAGAAATCATTAGAAAAGATCAGAAAATTAACAACTTTGTATTAAATCCCTAATGACTATACATGTATTGTATCTTCTTAAATGGTTCCTCGCTTAAAAACCATAGATGAAAGATACATTCTCTATTACTTGTGGACAGTACCCACCTAGAAACAGATGCATGATAAATCATCTATTACTTAGGGACAGTACCCACCTAGAAACAGATGCATGATAAATCATCTATTACTTAGGGACAGTACCCACCTAGAAACAGATGCATGATAAATCATCTATTACTTAGGGACAGTACCCACCTAGAAACAGATGCATGATAAATCATCTATTACTTAGGGACAGTACCCACCTAGAAACAGATGTATTATAAATCATCTATTACTTAGGGACAGTACCCACCTAGAAACAGATGTATTATAAATCATCTATTACTTAGGGACAGTACCCACCTAGAAACAGATGCATGATAAATCATCTATTACTTGTGGACAGTACCCACCTAGAAACAGATGCATGATAAATCCTCTATTACTTAGGGACAGTACCCACCTAGAAACAGATGCATGATAAATCATCTATTACTTAGGGACACAGTCCCAGAAAGAGATGCAGAAAATAGATGTAGAAAATAGATGTAGAAAAGAGATACAGAAAATAGATGTAGAAAATACCATCTATTCCTTTTAGACAGTACCAACCCCAAAAAACAAATGCAAGATATATTGACAATTCCCTGTGTAGTACTAGACTGGATCCACCCAAAAACCATACAGGTTGATATTTAAGGACCAGATGTGAACTATTAATCACTTGCAGAAGATTGCACTGTTATCTCCCTACAGATCTGTCATGTTATATGAATTCCTAGCATATATCAATACAATTGTAATCCTTTAATATAAAACAGGTTAACAAAAATATGTAAAACATAAGATGGAATGGAGTAAACAGGCATGCAAGATCTGTAAAGAATGGAGTAAACAGGCATGCAAGATATGTAAAGAATTGGTACAACATGGCAAAGTTTTCTCTCTCCTTATATTGTTGATATGCCTCTACACATCAATCTCAGCTTTGCAGTGAAATATTCAAGTGTAAAAATGTCATGACAAATTTTCTTGAGGGACTCATATCCAACAGAATAACAAACTACTAGTGTGACAAAAACACATATCCAACAGAATAACAAACTACTAGTGTGACAAAAACACATATCCAACAGAATAACAAACTACTAGTGTGACAAAAACACATATCCAACAGAATAACAAACTACTAGTGTGACAAAAACACATATCCAACAGAATAACAAACTACTAGTGTGACAAAAACAAACATTAATGTATTTCATGTAACAGGAATTCTACATGCTGGAGTGTGAATGGAAATTGAAAATGGAAATAATATGTATCAACAGTTATCTCCCTTATATGAACATCTTTATTCAGAGATAAATGACACCAAAACCATGATACGAAACATGCCTTTCTAAAATAACCTTGAAAAAGTAAGACCAAATGTTTGGGTAGACATATAAATGGTAAAACCTTGAACCTACATATATTTAATCCCCAAAAATAACAAGGCACATGCTAACAGTTCAAAAATGTAAATACCTCACACCAGGAATTTTTCTATATATATTGAAAGGTCTTATATATTTACCTTAACATACATAACAGGTTTTTTTAAATGCACATGTCTGACATTAAAATATAGTGGGTTAGAGAAAAAAATGAAATTTTAAGTGTCCCTTATTTTATTACGTTTTCATTTTGTCCTTAACATAAACATGTTTAACCCACTGCAATTTTGCGCCTGTCCGAAGTCAGGAGCCTCTGGCTTTTGTTAGTCTTGTATGATTTTTAATTTCAGTTTCTTGTGTTTAATTCGGAGTTTAGTATGACTTCCATTATCACTGTACTAGTATACATATTTTTTAAGGGGCCAGCTGAAGGACGCCTACGGGTGCGGGAGTTTCTCGCTATATAGAAAAACCCACTGGTGGCCTTCGGCTGTTGTCTGCTCTATGGTCGGGTTGTTGTCGCTTTGACACATTCCCCATTTCCTTTCTCAATTTCATTGATGTGGTTCAAAAGTGTTTCTCGATTCTTGTTTTGTTTTATAGAATTTACAGTGTCCTACTTTATGACTTTAAGTATTATTCTTATTTCTTAGATGACAGATTTTTACAATTGGAGCCCTTTATTAAAATCATTAGTGTTTTCTATTGTATATTTCACTTACCTCCCTTTAAAAAGAAAATCAAGTTAGTTTCACTTGAAAAAGAGTTATCTCCCTTCAATGTAGAAACCAGAAGCAATAATACTGTAAATTAATTACTGTCCTCAATATTTTACTGGTGCCATTTATTCCCAAATCATGAATGGAAAAGATAATTATCCCCATAAATGCTCACTTAGCCAAAATAGAGTTTACTTTTAAATTCAAATTTACACAGAAGATAAACCATATCAGAACTCATTTCAAATTATTTAAGTTTTCACCGTTATCCAAAGGTAATTATGGCGTTCACTATTATAAACTTGAAGTGTCTTATCTCTGTAATACTTTTAATTGTCAACAACTTTAATAAATTGCTACCCATATTAAATGTCTGACAGCTTATTTTAAACAAGGCTTAGTGATTTCGGGAATCAATTTCCCAAACAAGGACACTTTATAATAGGCCAAATAAAATCTCAATCTACACAAAACTTTTAAAGTTATTTCAGGTTAAGCATACATGTATATCTTCTATGGTTTCAAATATATCTCATGTAGTTTTCTTTGTAAAATGATAATGCAATATTTGGCAACATTTTTACAGTAATGGTCTTCAGTTATAAAAAGTCATTATAGTTAAGAATTTCCAAGGATTTTAAAAAGATTGTATCTTGACCAATGTAGCTTTCTTTTTTTTCTGCTTATAGTAACTATGAAAAAAATATAACCATGAAAACTCAACTTTGTCCAATGAACCATGAAAATGAGGTTAAGGTCAATGTTCATGTGAAAGACGGAAACTTGATAACATAAGGCATCTATACACAAAGTATGAAGCATTCAGGTCTTCCACCTTCCAAAATATAAAGCAATTCAGTAGTAAGTTTACATCACCGCTGCTGCCGTCAAGTGACAAAAGTTACAGGCACAACAAAACCCATGAAGAACTACATATGACAAAAGGTACTTCAAAATAATAGGAATTTCTCAATTTTATGAAAAAGCAACATCTGCAGGTTATCTTACACAATAAGGGAAAATTTGATACAAATAAATTATTTCAGTGGCCTTAAACAAAATTTTTAATATACTAATTTTCTTGTGTGTTAGAACTCATTAAGAAATCTTCCAGTTATGTTGACCGAGAAATTATGTTTTAAATCCTTATGAAAACTTAGTGTAAAATTTAAATTAACTTCCAAACAAACATTTTCTTTTTCCATTCATACATTTAAATGTTTTCTATAGCGGAATTTTTGTAAATCAAATTCAATATTTAGTTTCCTTTGCGTTCACTCAACTGAAGCTGAAATACACAAGTTATGAAACCTGACATCCTAATCAGGCTATTGGATTGGAAGATAACAAGGGGACAGCCAAAAACCCAAAGTCAAAGAAACACCAAAAACAGTCCACAAAACACTGAAAAGACAACTAACACTTATATAAACATATGAAGATGGGGAATAATTGCAAATGAGATAACTCTCCACAAGAGACCAAATGGCATATAGGTTAAAAACTAAAGAAGACTGTATGATCTTCCATAATGATTTATACACAAAACAATGTATGGAAAAAAATATGATTCAAACAGTAACAAACAACAAACCCCATAGATATATGTCCACAGATATGTAGTAAGGTGACATAAAATAAAACTCATTTTTCATGAAATTTTTAGATAAACCTTAAACTAATCAGAATGTTAGAAACAACAAGTGTAACTGTGAGCTACTGCTCACTGATGATACCCCTGCCACAAGTGGATAATGTCAATAGTGTAAAAGTATACAAGTGTTCAGTAAACAGGAAGTTGTCGAGTGATGAATCTGAAAACGCATCACAAGGTATAACTGACTTATAAAAACCCTGAAACCAAATTTCAGAAATCCTGGCATTGTAGTTCCTGAAAAAATGCCACGAAAATATTCATGGGATGGACGGACGTACAGACTGATGGATGGACTGACAAACGGTACGACAGACGGACGGACAGACAAAGGTAAAACAGTATACCCCCCCTTTTTCAAAGCCGGGGTATAAAAATTGTGAAATCAATTTACAATAAATAATGCAACTATTCCTTTATAACTGAATTTCAAACTTTAGTCCCAATAAGATACATACATGTATATATACTCATATAACCTACCTATAAACTTAGTGTATTCTTAAATGAGTCAGCTTAATTCTAATAAAATGATTTTGTCAAATACATTAGAATATATTCTAAACTATAAAGTTACTTCCACAATAAAAAGTATTAAAACACCTCATTAAATTTCTAGTTTCAAATGACTAATATAATAATTTAAGATGTATGGAGGCTTACATAAATGTTCAAAATGTATTTAAGAATTAGGATAAGTCTAAGAACTAACAGAATACAGATTATAATATTTGTAGCTGCTTGTTGCATGTAAATTCTAGCCTATACAAGTGAGAGATTAAGCTAGCTATAAATCCAGGTTTAATCCATGGAAATGCATGTACCAAGTCAGGATTATGAAGGTTGTTTTTCCATGTGTTCAAGATGTGTTTGAGCTTTTGATTTGCAGTTTGAGGACTTTCTGTTATGTATTTTCCTTGGAGTTCAGTTTTTTGTTAATTTTAGGTACCCTGTATACTTTTTAATAAAATACCAGTTATCAATTATTATACTACATCTGGAAGCTGTAAAAGAGGGATGAAAGAAACCAGAGGACTAGTCAAAATCATATATAGAAACTACACAATACCATGGCTAAAAATAAAAAGACAAACAGACATTCAATAGTACACATGACACAACATAGAAAACTTAAGAGTAAACAACACGAACCCCAACAAAAACTAGGGGTGATCTCAGATGCTCTGGAAGGGTAAGCAAATCCTGCTCCACATGTTGCTTATGTTAAATTGTTAATACAAATCTAGTAAATAGTCTTAATTCGGTAGGTCACATTTGTGAAAAGGGAAGGGTATTGTAGTGTTGACATAAGGAACATATCCCATATCATACGATCTGTGAAACAGTTATTCCATAAGGCATAACGGTCAACAACCTAACTACGCAATATCTTATAACAAATCAAGATGTTCAATACAAAATTGGTTATCAAGACGTGTTATGAAATCTTGGTAAATAATCACTCAATATGGAGCTCTACCATTTCTCATTGATTTATATCAGTGTTTCAATTATCTAAGACTATGAAGACTATTTAATTAATTTACAACTTGTCCAAATGTATATTACAAACAATTTATAACTAGGAAAACATTGAGCTTTATATAGCTTTCCATAATAAAAACTATTAATAATAATTAAGAACAAATCCTTGGTAATTTCAAAATTTTGACAGTTATATTTTTTAAGAGCTGGTTTATAAGGCTGAGCAATTAATCTTTTGAATAAGTTAAATAACAGAAAATATAACTAAAACCCCAATATAATTAAGGTTCAAATATAAATTGCAAGGATAAAGAAAATCACACATTTAAAAATAACCTACTTGTACCTGAATTCCATTAACTATATGTAAATAAAAGAATACACTTGTTAACATGCTTAAGGATGTGAAGTAATTTTACCTAAAAGTCAGCTTTTGAATAACTCAAATATCTGAAAATTTAATTTAAAGCTAATATAATCAAATTTTAGAGGTAAATAAAAACAGCAATTAATGAATTACAAAAAAAAAAACTAACCTGAATATATCTGTAATGAAATTTGACAGACGACTTGATTAAATCCTCACAAACTACGGGTAATTTAGCATGGTCGCAGATCTACCTTAAATTGCATGTCTGAGTATTATAGATTTCACATAAAAAGACGTCAGTTTCATATCTACAAAGGTATGTCTGAAAACCGATAAATACAATGCTATCACTATCTTACAGAGATTTAATAAGTCAATATGTATTTTTAAGATGATCAAAGATTTAGGCCATTCAAACAAATTGTTCATGTTTAAAGCAACTGACTTTTAATTTTTATGCATTAAAGAAAATCTGGATGCTAAGCCCCTCCCATCACAATCACTTCAAAACATTATGAGAAAAAATGTATACTCTTAATTCATTCACATGTAAGTATACTAGTACTTTAAAAGCTACATTTAAGTTTTTGTAGAAAATATTTTGTAACAAGAGCCCCTGACTTTAGATATTAGGACCTTGAATCAAATTAATCATATTCTAAGCCCTTACCTCTAATTGTATTTAGAGACCCATAAAAGGTTAATCAGTTAAAATGTATCATGGTTATCTAACCAGTCAAATCTGATTGAACATTTCATTTCATGCAAGTTCTTTTTTAATGGAATAGAGATGGAAAACAGGGAATGTGTCCAAGAGACAACAATCAGATCTGAGAGCAGAAACCAGTTCAAGGCCACCAATGAGTCTTCAAAGCAGCAAGAAAAACCAATATTGAAAAAAATCCTTGAGATAAGAAAACACTAATTAAAATGTTGAATTTTGTCCAAATATATAAATTTTGTTGACAAATTTTATTCAACATTTTGTTATAAAACCATTGAGACTTGATAGTTGATTAATAAAGTAAAGTGCCTTTAGCTATAAATTGTCATCAAGTACCTATCATACCCTCTAATATTGATAGACAATACCAAAATTCAAAAATAACCAGCTATTGATTTTGACAGTCACATCATATTCATAGCAAACCACAGTATATCCCAAACTTTGTCTGACCCACAAAATGTCAGACAAAAAGTCATTCAGTTAGACTGAAATTATCAGACATTTTAGTTGAAAATATAGAATTAGAAGAAAACGTCTATTTTCTATTTCTATAAAAATTTCTATTTCGGGTCAGTTTGGCACAGACTGAATGCAACAACATACAATATCAAACACACAAAAAAAAACATCTTGAAACTCAAAAATGTTCTAAATAAAGCAACATACAAACTAATGAATAAATAGTGGCATCTGAAAGCATAAAGTTTTATGAGACTGAGAATAGTACCTTGAAAAGTCAGAATAAACCAACTGACAGAACTTTTCAAATAAAACAAAATCAGAAAAGTACAAGATGTATAAACCATTGTTAAGTGCAAGAAATATAACTGTATTTTTAGCTCAGATTTTTAGATACCTTTATAAAATATTGCTGTGAGCATGGTGAAAAGTCAAATGACGGTAAACAGTATAATGTTAGGATACATGTACTTTTTACAATTTTTTTTTTTTTAATTAATGCCATAATGGATAAGTGGATTTTAATCCTATGGAGTTTTAAAATATACACTTCAAAATAAGGAGATGTTTTCAGATTACCAGTGAGACAACTATCTACAAAAGTTCAAATGATGTAACCAATTATAAGCAACAAAAATTGGTCAATGGAAAAAGTATATTTTTTAGATTAAAACACAGCATCACAGGTAATGCTTCAAACTGTTCTTCCCCTTGTAGTAAAGTCATTCTAAGGCACTACATATCCTGTCATGAATGGTTTTACACTAGTAATTTTGGGGCCCTTTATAGCTTGTTGTTCGGTGTGAGCCAAGGCTCTGTGTTGAAGGCCGTACATTGACCTATAATGGTTTACTTTTTTTAAATTGTTATTTGCACGGAGAGTTGTCTCATTGGCACTCACACCACATCTCCTATATCTATTATAAAGTAACAAGATTACATTTTTAAAGTTCACAGTTACAAACAGTTAGAATAAAATTATAAAGGTATTGGATTTTAAAAATATCTATATTAAAGAGTGGACAGTAAACCAATTAGTATTCATGCTGATTTAAAATATCATATGATTTATTATTCAAGCACAAGAAATAACTTGTGCATCATGGAATCAAAGGGAAATAATCCAATCTAGAATTGAAAGTGATTTTCAATAACTTTTTGGTTAATTCATATAAGCAAATCAACAGATAAGGTCGGCATTGGGTCCTAGAGCTCACAAAACACATTGGAACCTTACCCATTCCACCCTGGATTCCTTAGCACCCTATTCGCTATACACCTAGAATGATCAAAGGAGTTTCAAAAGTTTCTACAAAAATTCTACTTCAAATTTACCAAAGTATTGTCCTTTCCACCTTAGAATATATGCAAGTAGTGTTTGGCAGACCTGTGAAACCAATATAACAGACAAACTGAACAAAATTCAACGAAAGGGATTAGCTATATGCCTTAATGTTACCCCAACATCAAGTGTAGAGACTTTGGAAGTAGTTTCTGGAATCCTACCAATACATCTGCGTAGAGAAGAAATTGCACCTCGTACACTTGCAAAAATTAACTCGTATGATATCTCCATTCCAATAAAACAAATCCTGGATGATTGGAAAACAATTGACATCCCTGAAAAATATGTATCTCCAGTGGGAAAAATGATTCTTCAGGCAGAAGACATGAAGGTATGTACAGGTGTTGATGTAAATGGTATAGAAGCAGAATTTCAGTTTAATGGGTTACAAAGATATAAATCTCCTCCAGATTATTGGAAAAACCTTGGAAATTCCAAATCAAGATCAACAGACCAAAAAAATGTTGGAAAACACATAATAATGGAAAAACTAAGTCATCTTCCAGCAAATTCATGTATAGCATTTACTGATGGGTCCTGTCTTGGTAGTCCTGGCCCTGTAGGAGCAGGTGCTGTCATCTTTCCATCAAATAATCAACCACAAATTGAAATTAGTAAAGCTGTATCCAAGAAAGGATCAATACTACTCGGAGAACTGATCGCCATTAAACTTGTTGTTGACCACTTTTTAATATCAGAAAACAGACAAAACACAGACTCAATTACACTTTTTTCAGATAGTCATCCCTCAATTGGAATTTTAACTTTAAACTGGAAATCAGAGAATTACATCAAAGTCATAAGAGAAATTAAGAAAAACATGAAAGTATTAAAGATGAATGGAATTCCATTAAATTTTGAATGGACACCTGGTCATGCTGATATCCAAGGAAATGACATTGCTGATTCACTGGCCAAAAAAGGAGCTAAAGAAGCTGAAAAAATAGAAGAACCATCAGAAGTAACCAGGCAGGATATAAAACGTGCAGCAAGAGAAAGTGTTTTCAGAAAATGGCAGAACCAATGGGAATCAAGTCAACGTGGCAGAAATTATTACAACTATCATCAAAAAGTTTGTCAGAAAATACCAAAAGATTTACCATCCAAATGGTCGTTTTCAATTACTACTAGTTTGAGAACAGGTTATTGTGATCTAAATGATTATAAATCCAAAATCATACCATCATCAGACAAAAACTGTTCCTGTGGAGAGCCAGAAACTGTAGAACACTACCTTTTACATTGTTCTAACTATGAGGAGGCTAGAGAGAGGATGAGAACATCTATTTACTTTATTACAGGAAATATACACATGGATTTAGACACCTTATTAGGAATCGATGAAGAAGACATTAATAGAGACAATCGAAATGAGATATTGTGCCATCTGGAAAATTATTTAACGGAGTCTGGTAGATTCAAAAACACTATACAGCAAAAAACACTATAAATCTATATCAAATTAAGTCATATTTTTTTAAGCAGCAGCCACCATTTCAATTAAGTACATGAGTGAACATTACATATGTGAAGAAACTACAAAAGAGGAAACGTACACAAGTGTTTACAGTGTCATTTGGGAAACTTACTAAAGACCTTATCGCTAATCCTGGCTGACCGGGCCGCTTGAACTTTTGACACATACAGCAATCACTTTCCCATTGTGGCGTCAGATATTTTGCTTTATGACGTCAAAATTTTATGAGAACCTTTGTGAAATCCAGTAATGACGAACAAATAGCGATAAGGTGTATTGTTAATTCAAATACAGGTTGAATTATTAGATGAATTTTCAGATTTTAAGAAGGGTGTGAACACACGTAGGGTGCAATGGTGTGGGGTGTGAACGTGGAAGGGGGAAACATAAATAGGAGTTACCTAGTTTGACTACTATTAAAGAGTAAGACCACATGCATGTTCGGCCCCTGTTTCACTTTCAGTTTCAGTGTTTGTTTTTAACTTTAAGAATACAGTTTTGGACATTTTGAGTTCAAGGTTGTCATGACATATTAATAACTTTTTTTATAAGTAAAATAGACTCGTATTTACTCTTTTTTTATCTGGTCTTGCTCAATTTTCTGTAAAATTATGCATTTCTGTTTCCAAACAAACCGCTTTTTAGACCTTCTGAACCTCCATTTGTTGAAGAGTTCTTATTGGTCTGTCTGAAAACCGACACTATATTGTTTCAACTATCTATCACACATTTTGGATTCTATTTCACTATTTCCGGGATTATAACATACACTGTTTATATTCTATCATTAATAAGACTAATATTACACATAAATCAATAAAATAAATCTAGTTCTTAGACCATGCGAATCAGTTTTATGTTTTTGTCCTTTACTGTTAGAAATTTATATAATCAAGTCACATATTATCTTTTTTTCCCAATGAAATATTGGACTTTATATGTTTTTGAACATTTCGTCGAGCAACTAACAAAGAATGTACTAGTGTCCCCTCTAAACTTTTGAAATTACCTTTTAGCAACCTAGGATTATTTCGTTTTTAATTCTTACGGTAGAGGTCATATGGCCTCGAGCTTATAAACAACATTAGTGACATTATTTGTGGTCTGTTAATTGTGTCGAGTATTTAAATACATTTTAAATAGTATGTCATGAAGACTTACCTTTTTTGTCAACTTGTATAACAGGCTGTACAAACTGTGGGGGTTTAGTATCCATGCTGGGTGAGAGTGGTGAACACCGAGGGAGCAATTCAAAGGGTGCACTCTATTAATACATGCGGCTAAACCGAATAACATGCAAAGTTTCTAAAACATAACTCCTGGTCCGTATTATTTCACGCATCATTGTCAGTTTCTTTTGTCTACTTTTATATAGGTAATTGTATATACATTTATCCTGTAGATTAAGTTACCTGATTAACGACACAAATTCATCAGTTGACACCTGTAATTCACCTTGACGAAGATCCCTTTGCTGTACGGGGATGTATTCAATCTACGGGAATGTGTATTCAATCTTTGCCTTCTTCGTGTATTAGTTTATCGAAATTCAAAAGTTCGATATGATCAGTATTGAAAACAGTCTATTTTGGCGATTTTTTTAATCCACTGAATGAACTGAGAAATTGAATATATTTCATCCGTAACAGAAGAGCTAAAGTAACACTAACACTAATTTGTCACGAAACGAGAACAATAAAGAAAACCAAACTATTCAAAGAATAAAAAAGCACTTATAGTTATTTCATACGCGTAAATTATCAAAACACGGAATTCAAAGCGAAAAAAATATGGAAAATAAACAATCCAAAAAAATAAAACTTAAACAGCGCACCACAAAGAAAATTGAATTTGACAATTTCACACTCCAAAGCAAATATAAATAAGGCTTAAATTAGCGAAAAGGTGCTTAACATTCCTATGATTGTTTTCTTCACACAGCCGTGTAGAGCTCTCGGCAGAAATCGTAGGCACAAGTCTTATTCTAAATGCTAATTCGAGGCGACAAATATAGAAATTATGTAGATGAAAGAATTCTTCATAGTATCACCACTCCCCCTTTTTTCAAAGCTTTTACCCGAAACACTTGGGATATTATCCTCACGAAAATAGAAACATAACAAATTTAACTCTCCGAAAGATATTTTTATGCGAAAAATAAACGGAAATAAGTTCAAAAGTAATTTGAGATGTTCTATTATTGTTACGTTGCGAGGTAACATAAAATTGGCAAGGAGAAAGCGAAAATACAACTCGTCAACATGGAGTGTGTTTTATTGTCTTTGACGCTATTTACTTATTGATACACATTATACATAATGGTGTGTGTAAAGACATATTTTGATTGACAAACGAATTTCATATCCCGTCCATCAATAGCTGCATATGCATCTATAACTAATTACAACCAGCCAATGTTTGTCTTAGCATTACACAAGGTATGACATCTCTATACGGGCAGACGATAAGTTCTATATGCATCAACAGTAAAACCGCAAGAAATGATTAAAATCAAGTGTTTTAGCGCATCTACGTACATCATTATAGTATTGCTCCCTCTTTGAAGTCTGTTAACAAGTTTGTAGATTTATAGTTATTAATAAGTAATTGACAATGATTACAGTTGCTGCAGAGTTTATTAATAGAAAAACAACTGTTTAATTATTTAGATAAGGGTCATAGGTAGGGATACGTTTAACATGCACTATGTCAAGTTTATAACATATTAATGGAAAATTTAAGTGGACTTGCTGTGGCGGATCCAGCAGGGTGTTCCGGATTTGAGCCACCCATTTTGGTTGAAAACTAATGCTTTTGTATGGGTACATAATTCCCCCCATTTCCCCTATTTATTTTACTGAGACGGATTTAAGGGGGCAAAGGAGCCTGGGGCCGTTTGGTGGAAACAAATGTTGGAACCCCTGTTCAAAATGCCTACATTGATCAGCGCCTGAATTGACTAGTTTGGATGGATAGATCACAGACATGCAATGATACGTATACATCAGGGTCAGAGAACATGTTGAAGTGATTTTATCCGACTGGGATTAAAACCGTAGCCTGCTGCAATCGAAGCGAGAACACCTAGCAGGAAACCAATGTAAAGGTTGCGAAACATAATAAATTGACATATAAGTAAAAGATTCCAAATAAATTTATTTATAGAAAATTCAATAGAAACGTTTGATAATTGCATGTAACAGACATGTGCATGGTGTGAAAATATATATAGCCATTTTAAATGGTTGTTCCCTTGAACTAAATACCTAATTGCTCATTACTGCAGTATGCGCAACATGTGATCATTGAAAATGAAGTTATCTTAAATTTCAGGACTAAATAGACGATGATGGTTTTTTTTTATTGATAAATGTCATGAGGGGCATTGACGTTGTCCTTCGATAAGCAATCGCTAGCTATGATTAATTCTCTAAACAAGTGATAATT
>CM034358.1:94561043-94615610 GCA_019925275.1 Mytilus edulis
AATTTACTTTAAATCTAAAATTTAAGTTTAAATCAGACTGGTCATTGTCTTTGTTGTTTGAATTGTATCACATTTTGTCAAATATTGGTCTATTTACAGCTTAATATAAATATGTGTTATAATCGTTACTGAAGGCTTATACAATGATCTAAATGTATTTAGTTATTTAAATCTATGTCATTTAGTCTCTGGTGAAGAGTTGTCTCATATACAATTTTAAACATCTTCATATTTTTACATATCTATTTTACCATTAGTGACTTTAGTTTTATGATGTTGTTAGATTGCTGTCTCATTAACACATACCCCACATCTTACTAAACTCATGATATAGATTCCATTTAACCTTCTTATGTATAAAGTCCTACTCACCAAATGAATTTTTTGTAAATCAAATTCATCCAGTCTCTCCGGCAGTTTTGATGATAATTTAGCTCCTTGTAATGCTCGCTGACGTAATCTGGAAATCCTGAATTCTGGGGAATTTAGTTCTTCATCTGAGGTCACCATTAGGTCAACCCGTTTATTCCTCATTTCTTCCAATCTTTTAAATTTATCCTTTTGTGAGCCCCGATCAACATTTTCCTTATTTCCCTGAAGGTCAAGGTAATTTGGTCTTCCATGATACCCGTTTTCTAAATTATTTCCGAGTGATTTTCTTTTTTCCTTTTTTCCAGCCTGTTTAACCATATTAGGATTTCTTATCCATTTTTTCTGAAGCGTTTCTTCCGAATCACTTGAACTTGTTTTAATGTCTGGGAAACCCCCTTCATCAGATTGAGGCTCATTATACAATGAATGCCTGCTCTGGTGATCAACTGGTTCCTTGCTATAACTTCCACTCCTTCCCTTTGAACTGTTCCCATCTTTTTTGTTACTAGAGTTACGTCCCTTTGATCTACCCTCACTCCTAGACCTCCTTTTAGCGTCCTGCGTCACCTGGTTTTTATTGTCGTTGCGACCCACCCTCTGAGGTCGTCTGTCTGCCATGATGACATCATCAGGAGTGTCTGTTCCTGTAATATTTACAGACTCGTTTAAAGATGGCTCAGAACGGTGGATATCTGAAAAATCAGAAACAAAGTAGACATTATATATTGATTCATATGTTGCTGTATATCATATTTGTTTTTCATTCATACATTTTGTACATAAATCCATCTGTTAGTTTCTCATTGACTTGTTTTAGATTTGTCATTTCAGGGTCTTTTATAGTTGATTATGCGGTTAGGGTTTTACTAATTGTTGAAGGTTGTATGGTGACCTATAGTTACTAATTTCTGTGTCATTTGATGTCTTGTGACGAGATGTCTAATTGGCAATCATACCACATCTTCTTTTTTTCTTCATATAAACTGGTACCAATACTTATCTTCATTGAAATTAATCCTGACTAATTGTTCAGACAAATGTTAGTGCATTGTATAATGCAATCAGTGTTTATAAGAGACAATGGGCTTTTGCTCATTGTTGAAGGCCATACAGTGACCTGTAGTTAAGTTGTTTACTCTAATAGGTCAATATTATAATTTTCATAATGATACTTTTTTCTTTTGTACTTTTGATTTGTTCTTTTGTGTGCTTAGTACAGCTCTGACATGAAATTCTCATGTTCCAAAAGCATTCAATGACTTATGTTTTTAGACATATAGCAATGATATAAAAACTAATTCTCATTTTTTCTTGGCATGGTTGTCTTATCTTAACCATCATTAATCAACCTTAATATTCCTTTCAACAGTTCTTCTTTATCTGATATATGAAAACAGTAAACAACACTTTATATTTGTCACCTATTGTCAATGTAGTTTGTGAAGGCATAATGTATTTTATGGAGGGTCAGTTCACACCAAAAGTTCACTCTAACACGCCACTACATAAAATACATTATGCCAGTTTGTGTACAGATATTTACAAATGTAATGCACCCTATAATGTGTCATATACTGGCAATGTTAACAGTGTATGAACAGGTAAAAAGAAGAAAATAGATCTCTCAATCATCAAAGTTGTCTGATTACATGTAGATGGACAAGTTACATAGATCTTGATAATACAATGTTTTATAGAGAATGCAGCAAGAATCCACACTGAGATTGCAAATCTATCTACATGATAAAAACAAAACATCTTAGAATAGTTCTGTACTTGGCAGGATACAGACTGATAATTTTGGCATACAATCTAATTCTACTTGTTCAACTCATACTTTGAAAATCAAAATTATATTTTAAAGCAAAACTCTTGACGTAAGAAGATGTGAGGTTGGTTTTGACAACAAATTTGTTGAAACAACCTTCGTTGCCTACCCATGACGTCTTTCACAGTCATTATGGATAAACTGTTTACACAGAGATATGTCTTGTCTCTTTGTAATTTTGATAGTAAAATGCAAATGTTGAAATTAAAATAGCAAAAATAGCAATACTTCAACTGACAACATGAAAATTGTGCAAAATATGTGTGCACTGTTGCATGTTTGTTTATTCTACATTGGCTAGAGGTATAGGGGAACTGTTGACATCTCAAAAAACATGTTTAACCCTGCATCATTTTTTGCGCCTGTCTCAAGTTATGAGTCTCTGGTGTTTTTTAGTCTTGTATGTTTATTTAATTTTGGTTCATTTATATGTTTCAGAGTTTAGTGTGATGTCCATTTATGATGAACTAGTACATATAGGACACATGTTTGTTTCAGAGCCAGCTGAAGTCCTCCACCAGTAATGTGTTGAAGACCGTGTCCATTTATATGCTGAACTAGTACACTTGTTTGTTTCGGTGCCAGCTGAAGTCTGCATCCAGGTATGTGTTGAAGACCAATTGGTGGCTGTTTTCAGATCTTTGACACTTTCCTATTTCCGTCCCCAATTTTCGTTTACAATTTTGAACAATATCTATGTAATATAACATGTAAACTCTAAAGCTATCTAAACATGTATCTAAATAGATATAAGGCCAACTAAAATTAATTAGTAGATTTTCATCCAAATTTTTGAAAAAAATGGGGCGGGTGGGAGGATTTTATTTTTTTATTTTTATTTCTAAATTTGAAACAGGAAGTTTGGAAGGAAACACAATTTTTAACGGTTACCAGAAACAGAGATGAACAAATCCGGAAATCGAAAATTTTTCAAAATAACAAAAATCGGGGCGGGACCATTTCAGAGGGGCGGGCGGGGATGAAAATCTGCCAATTAATTTTGATTGGCCTAAGGTGAATCTGACCTGCTACTGTTTCTAGTTGAGACGATTCTATAGAGGGTGTAGGTGTTGGCGGTGGCTGTGCTTTGTTTGTCTGTGTTTGTTGTTGGTTTATGGACTCTGTATTTGATGCTAGGCTAGATTTAGATCCCCTTATCTGCTGTCCTGATGTCTTGTTACCATGGTGATGTTTAGAGCCTAGACTTTTCAGTTTCTCATCAGCACTCTGAAAAAGAAATAAAGCCTTTAATTTAGTTTAACATATCATTAGTGACCACCAATTGTCTGAAACTGAAAAAGTTATTATTAATGACCACCGATAGTCTGAGACTTAAAATGTTAACTGACCAGACAAGATATTATAATGATGTCAACATATATTTGTTACGTCTGACAGATTTTCCGAACATAATATCACTACCTAAATTTCGCAATAATTATAACATACATTGCTAAACAGCACATTGACCCAGCCTAAGGCAGGGGATGGCACACTGACAAAGACTACATTTCAGGATGCCACAATTATCCAGCCTAAGGCAGTGGATGGCACACTGACAAAGACTACATTTCAGGATGCCACAATTACCCAGCCTAAGGCAGTGGATGGCACACTGACAAAGACTACATTTCAGGAGGCCACAATTACACAGCCTAAGGTGCTACAAGCACATTAACCAAGCCTATGGCACTAGATGGCACATTGACATTCTGATAATGGAGTACATCTATGCAGTTTTTTTTCTGAAATCGCAATACTTAAACTTGTATTTTGGTACCTTCCATTAATAAGTGCATGCTTTGCATATATATATAGGTAACGGTTATGTATTTTATGAAAGGTCATATTAAACAGTACAGGCCATGGGGTGGGGAACTATTATAAACTTCTATAACATTACCTCCAATATGGGTTGGGGAGTTTTATAACTTCCTGTAGTACCACCTACTAACACTACACAGAACAAGTTCTGTAGTTACATATACACCAAACATAACACTCTGTTTCCTGCATGGTTTTTATATTTCAACAAGTAATTAACACCTGAAATTGTAGTTTTCACATGAAACAAGGAAGTAAAAAACACCACAGATGTGCATGTAATTCATTAATTGGTAAAATAGAAGATCCTCTTCAAAAATGAATCAAAACTTTCACAATTTTTTTAAAACTGTTTTGCTGTTGTGTTGTGTACTCATTTGACAAAATGAAAATTGCGTTCTAAAACTTTAAAACTAAGACAATATAAAAAAGAAGATGTGGTATGATTGCCAATGAGTCAACTATCAACAAAAGATCAAAATGACACAGACATTAACAACTATAGGCCACCGTACGGCCTTCAACAATGAGCAAAGCCCATACCGCATAGTCAGCTATAAACATAAAAAAATGAAATACAATGTACGTCATGTATTTAAAAAAAAGTATCTTGTTTGTGATTATTTAAACTTAAAGACTGTTTTTTTCTACCACAACCCCCCTTTTCCCCTCATTTCCTCAAATATTAAAAGAAAACTATTAATTTAAAGATATAAACACTGTGCATAAAGTATTTATATTGATTGTTGTAATCTTAACTTACCACATATATATGTGCAGACACAAAGACAGACAAACAGAAATTACCTAGATTGCTGACTAGTCACCAGCTCATGATTAATTAGGAACAGAGGGATAACAGAAGTTAATTAAGAGAGAGGCAATTAAAAGATACTAAGAGGCTAGAGGGACATTCAAACTCATAAAATGAAAATAAACTGACAAAGCCATGGCTAAAAACTAAAAAGACAAACTGACAAATAATAGTACCTTAAACACAACATAGAAAACTAGACTAAGCATCACCAAAACTGGGGGTAATCATAGGTGCTCCCAAAAAGGGAAGCAGATTCTGCTCCACATGAAGCACCCATTGTGGTGTTCATGTTCTATAGGCGGATCCAGGGGGAGGCCCTTTTGTGGGAAAAATTTGGTTGATTATATAGTGAATCACTGCATGAAGCATAACTTATAAAGGGATGATTTCAACAAGTTAATTAATTCTCTTCACTATAAATAACCTCATCAAATGGTTTCCCTAAAATTTACAAAGGGATAATTTCAATAATTTAATTCCTTCTCTTCTCATGCAGTTTTCTTTATATAGATATAGGAAGATGTGGTGTGAGTGCCAACATAAAGACAACTCTCCATCCAAATAACAATTTATAAAAGTAAACCATTATAGGCCAATGTACCGCCTTCAACACAGAGCCTTAGCTCACACCGAACAACAAGCTATAAAGGGCCCCAAAATTACTAGTGTAAAACCATTCAAACAGCAAAACCAACGGTCTAATATATCTGTAATTCTATAAAATGCATCACCTGTCAGTATTACAAATTCTGTATGAATCACAGCAGATTTTCAGGCTGCCTTCCAAGTACAAAAGTAAACAGGTATTTATCTAAACTTCTATCAGTTGAAATACATATTTTCTGAGTAAGAATCTTGATAAACCAAAAGCATGTATCGTTTTGGAACCAGGACGAGATTGAGGATGGTTTTTTAAAGTGTACAAGGCATGTGCAAATTATGAAGGCTTAGAAGAGAAACCAAGCAACAATGGGGCTGGGATCTACCAGTATAATGCATGTTCTTCCTTCTATAAAGTAATCTTGTTTATGCTAGTAATATTACCCACCATAGTTTTCAAATTTTCATTTTAGGGCAAATTGCACAAAAAAAAATACGATAAATATAAAAAAGAAGATATGGTATAATTGCCAATGAGACAATTCTCCGCAAGACCAAATGACACAGAATAAACAACTATAGGTCAACATAGGGCCTACAAAATGAGCAAAGCTTGAAATGCACAGCTATATAGACACAAACCACTAACTACACCCTTCCTTAAAAAAAAAAAAATCCCCAATAACAAAATTAATGTGAAAACAGTTTATTTAGCATAAATAAGGCCGTTCGTTTTCTCGTTTGAATTGTTTTACATTGTCTTATCGGGGCCTTTTATAGCTGACTATGCAGTAAGGGCTTTGCTCATTGTTGAAGGCAGTACGGTGACCTATAGTTGTTAATGTTTTTGGTCTTTTGTGGATAGTTGTCTCATTGGCAATCATACCACATCTTCTTTTTTATATGTCAATAACAAATACATATATAAATTTAACCAGGTGCTCCGCAGGGCGCAGCTTTATACGACCGCAGAGGTCGAACCCTGAACAGTTGGGGCAAGTATGGACAAAACATTCAAGCATGATACAGCTCTGAATTTGGATTGTGATCAAATTTTTGACATTACATGGTTTTTTTTTAAACAAAACAAATGCCAAGATTTTACAAATCAATTAAAGATTTCTTCTTCAAACTTTTTAAATCTAAAATTAAATAGTTGACACAGCATAGGTTTCTGACACAGAATGAATGTGGTCTAATGAACTTAAAAGGTTTTTTTTGACTTTGAGCAAATCACTATGCTGTTGAATATTAATCCTCTCAAAAAAATGTTTGAAGAAATTTTCTTTTTATTTATGAAATCTGAAATGAGAAAAATTTAACCCCCCCCCTTTTTTTTCACATCCCCGTTTCCCTTTTTCAAAACTGATATCAATTCAAATTTCTAATGGAGTTTGCAACAATAACTACTCATTTAAATACATCATAAAATATTAAGATGTAAAAAAACTGCTTGTTATCACTGAATGGTAAAGATTATTTAAATTTATCAGTTGGTAGTAAAAAGTGTATATACATTGTATATTGTATATAACAAAGATTTAAGTTGATTCTGGACAAAGAAAGATAACTCCAATTAAAAAAAATTCTTGCTATTGCACAAATAGGATATTTCTTGCTTACTATTCTGGACAAAGAAAGATAACTCTAATTAAAAAAAAATTTGCTATTTCACAATATTGTGCAATTAGATATTTCTTGCCATTGCACAATACTGTGCAATTGAAAAGACTTGCTATTGCACAATACTTAATATAATAATTTTAGATCCTGATTTGGACCAACTTGAAAACTGGGCCCATAATCAAAAATCTAAGTACATGTTTAGATTCAGCATATCAAAGAGGCCCAAGAATTCAATTTTTGTTAAAATCAAACTTAGTTTAATTTTGGACCCTTTGGACTTTAATGTAGAATTTGAAATTTGAAAACAGGACCAAAAATGAAGAATCTACATACACAGTTAGATTTGGCATATCAAAGAACCCCAAGGATTCAATTTTTGATGAAATCAAACAAAGTTTAATTTTGGACCCTTTGGACCTTAATGTAGACCAATTTGAAAACTGGACCAAAAAAACTTCAATAATCAAGAATCTAAGTACATTTTTAGATTCAACATATCAAAGAACCCAACCGATTCATTTTTTGTCAAAATCAAACTAAGTTTAATTTTGGACCCTTTGGACCTTAATGTAGACCAATTTGAAAACGGGACCAAAAGTTGAGAATCTACATATACAGTTAGATTCCGCATATCAAAGAACCCCAATTATTCAATTTTGATGAAATCAAACAAAGTTTAATTTTGGACCCTTTGGGCCCCTTTTTCCTAAACTGTTGGGACCAAAACTCCCAAAATCAATACCAACCTTCCTTTTATGGTCATAAGCCTTGTGTTTAAATTTCATAGATTTGTATTTACTTATACTAACATTATAGTGCGAAAACCAAGAAAAATGCTTATTTGGGTCCCTTTTTGGCCCCTAATTCCTAATCTGTTGGGTCCTAAACTCCCAAAATAAATACCAACCTTCCTTTTGTGGTCATAAACATTGTGTTTAAATTTCATAGATTTCCATTTACTTAACCTAAGGTTATTGTGCAAAAACCAAGAAAAATGCTTATTTGGGCCCTTTATTGGCCCCTTATTCCTAAACTATTGAAACCAAAACTCCCAAAATCAATCCCAATCTTTCTTTTGTGGTCATAAACCTTGTGTCAAAATTTCATAGATTTCTATTAACTTAAACTAAAGTTATGGTGCGAAAACCAAGAAAATGCTTATTTGGGCCCTTTTTGGCCCCTTATTCCTAAAATGTTGGGACCAAAACTCCCTAAATCAATACCAACCTTCCTTTTATGGTCATAAACCTTGTGTTAAAATTTCATAGATTTCTATTCACTTTTACTAAAGTTAGAGTGCGAAAACTAAAAGTATTCGGACGGCGGACGACGACGACGACGACGACGACGACGCAGACGCCAACGTGATAGCAATATACGACGAAAATTTTTTCAAAATTTGCGGTCGTATAAAAACTAACAAACTAACCTTAACTAATTTTTTAACTCCATATGTTCAAAATAACACTCAGTTTTGGTTGTATGATTCCAGCAACTGATATCAGATTATTTATGAATGTTCTTCACTGAGATATAATTTCATTTGATGTCTACCAGTTAATTGGATATTTAAATCTAGAAATCTAAACACAGGTTCTCTATTCAATATTTTTGCTAAAATTCCATAGATTCATGATACAGTTTAGCACATTCAGTTTGCACCAAAATAGTTACACAATACATAATTCCTGTGGACATTTTTTTCCTTCCAGCTCAAAAAGACAAGAACACCAGTTTTCACGGGAAATATCCCACATACAAATCAAATAAATCAATCCTAAAGTAACTTTCTCAAAAAGACCAGAATACTTGTTTTTCAGGAAAATATTAATTCCCACATGCAAATCAAATAACTAATCCTGTAGTAAATTACCACTATCCCTTTACTTGTACCAGTGTAAACAACTGACCTGTTTTCAAAGATATATTTTGCACTTTTTGTCTGATAACAAATAAACCTCCCAAAGATTAATTAGATCAATTTAACAACCCTTATCATTGCACTCTTACAGATAATCTTGGACTTGTTCAGCAGGTAGATATAATCTCTAAGCCAGGGAGAGATAGTCTCTAAGACAGTGAGAGATAATCTTTTAGACATGTGTTTTGTGCAATAAAGCATAAAATTTCCCCATGCCATGATTTCTGTTTCTCATTACAATTAATTAACATAGTAAAGTAAACATTGTCTGTCTGATCAAAATATATAGTCAATTAACCAAAACACTGCTCCCAATACAAATTCTCTTAACCTAGAATATATTGTTAGTGTATACTAGTACTTTCAATATTATAGATTCAGATTCAATATTTTATTAAAGTAAGTCTCACCACTTGTATAACATTATACTTTCCAATATACATATAAAACATTGCATATAACATGAAATATCCTCAAAAACTGACAGAATTAATTATTTATAATTTAAATAATGCAATTTTTGAATTAGAACCATTATTTTTAAAATTACTCAGCTTTATCATGTTTTACCAAAAAATAAGTCAAATTAGTGAATGGATACGTAACACTCTCTCTTATGTTATAATAGGCAAATCCAAGGGAGACCCCCGTTTTGTGGGAAAAAAGTTGTTGATTATATCGGGAAACACTGAAGCATGACTGTAGCAGGCCCCCTCTTGTCAGTCAATGGGCCACACCTTATAAAAAGTTCTTGGATCAGCCACTGGTTATTGGAAAAAGGAAGTACATCCTTGTCTGGAAAGGTAAGCAGATCCTGCTATGTAAGGGTAGGCAAATCCTTCTCTACAATGGTAAGCAGATCCTGGTCTGAAAGAGTAAGCAGATCCAGCTCTGAAAGGATTAGAAGATTCTGCTCTTATAGGGTTAGGAGATCCTGCTCCTGCTCATGAGGTTAAACAGATTTTGCTCTTAAAGGATAAACTGATCATGTTCTAAAAGGGTAAACAGATTCTGCTCTAAAAAGATAAACAGCTGATTCTGCTCTTAAAAGGTAAACAGATTCTGCTCTAAAAAGGTAAACAGATTCTGTTCTAAAAAGGTCAACAGATTCTGTTCTAATAAGGTAAACAGATTCTGTTCTAAAAAGGTCAACAGATCCTGCTCTAAAATGGTAGGCAGATCTTGCTCTAAAAGGTAAAATACCCTTCTCTGAAAGGATAAGCGATTTGTTTTGAAAGGGTTACGTAAGAAGATCCTTCTCTAAAAAGATTAGTAGACCCTGTTCTAAAAAGGCAAGCAGTCCTGTTTTGAAAGGGTAAGCAGATCCTGCTCTGAAAGGGTGAGCAGATCCTGTTCTGAAAGGGTATAATATTTATAGTTGTAAAAATGTAGCAGTGCCCCTCATACGCCCTTCCATTATAATCATAATATACATGATATAATATCATTTACCTGATAAAAATTGTATTTAATATTTACTAAATTTATCTAATAAACATTATCAATGAGGAAAATCCTTTAATTCAATCACAACTGGACATATAGAAATGGCGTGTTCTCATCCTGTAGAGAAAGCTCAGGCTTTATAAAAAAGAAGATGTGGTATGATTGCCAATGAGACAACTATCCACAAAAGACCAAAATGACACAGACATTAACAACTGTAGGTCACCGTACGGCCTTCAACAATGAGCAAAGCCCATACCGCATAGTCAGCTATAATAGGCCCCGATAAGACAATGTAAAACAATTCAAACGAGAAAACTAACGGCCTTATTTATGTAAAAAATTAACGAAAAACAAATATGTAACACGTAAACAAACGACAACCACTGAATTACAGGCTCCTGACTTGGGACAGGCACATACATAAATAATGTGGCGGGGTTAAACATGTTAGCGGGATCCCAACCCTCCCCTAACCTGGGACAGTGGTATAACAGTACAACATAAGAACGAACTATAACCAGATGCTCTGCAGGGCGCAGCTTTATACGACCGCATAGGTTGAACCCTGAACGGTTGGGGCAAGTATGGACACAACATTCAAGCTGGAATTAGCTCTAAATTTGGATTGTGATTAAATAGTTGACACAGCATAGGTTTCTGACACAGAATGAATGTGGTCTAATGAACTTGAAATATTTTTTTTGCCTTTGAGCAATTCACTATGCTGTTCAATATTAATCCTCTCAAAAAAATGTTTGAAGAAATTTTCTTTTTATTTATGAAATCTGAAATGAGAAAAATTTAAACCCCCCCCCCCCCCCTTTTTTTTCACATCCCCGTTTCCCTTTTTCCAAAACTGATATCAATTCAAATTTCTAATGGAGTTTGCAACAATAACTGTACTCTTTTAAATACATCATAAAATATTAAAATGTAAAATAAAGTGCTTGTTATCACTGAATGGTTAAGATTGGTTGGTAGTAAAAGTGAATATACATTGTTTATTGTATAAAACAATAAAACCAGATGCTCCGCAGGGCGTAGCTTTATACGACCGCAGAGGTTGAACCCTGAACGGTTGGGGCAAGTATGGACACAACATTCAAGCTGGATTCAGCTCTAAATTTGAATTGTGATTAAATAGTTGACACAGAATAGGTTTCTGACACAGAATGAATGTGTTCTAATGAACTTAAAATTTTTGTTTTCTCTTAGAGCAATTCACTATGCTGTTGAATATTAATCCTCTCAAAAAAATGTTTGAAGAAATTTTCTTTTTTATTTATGAAATTTCAAATGAGAAAAATTGAACCCAATTTTTTTAATCACATCCCCCTTTCCCTTATTCCAAAACTAATCTCAATTAAAATTTCTAATGGAGTTTGCAACAATAACTACTCATTTAAATACATCATAAAATATTAAGATGTAAAAAAACTGCTTGTTATCACTGAATGGTAAAGATTATTTTAATTTATCAGTTGGTAGTAAAAAGTGAATATACATTGTATATTGTATATAACAAAGATTTAAGTTGATTCTGGACAAAGAAAGATAACTCCAATTAAAAAAAAATCTTGCTATTGCACAATATTTTGCAATTAGATATTTCTTGCTTACTATTCTGGACAAAGAAAGATAACTATAATTAAAAAAAAAATTTGCTATTTCACAATATTGTGCAATTAGATATTTCTTGCCATTGCGCAATACTGTGCAATTGAAAAGACTTGCTATTGCACAATACTTAATATAATAATTTTAGATCCTGATTTGGACCAACTTGAAAACTGGGCCCATAATAAAAAATCTAAGTACATTTTTGGATTCAGCAGATCAAAGAACCCCAAGATTTCAATTTTTGTTAAAATCAGACTAAGTTTAATTTTGGACCCTTTGAACTTTAGTGTAGAACAATTTGAAAACAGGACCAAAAATGAAGAATCTACATACACAGTTAGATTTGGTATATCAAAGAACCCCATTTATTCAATTTTTGATGAAATCAAACAAAGTTTAATTTTGGACCCCGATTTGGACCAACTTGAAAACTGGGCCAATAATCAAGAATCTAAGTACAATTTTAGATTCAGCATATCAAAGAACCTAACTGATTCATTTTTTGTCAAAATCAAACTAAGTTTAATTTTGGACCCTTTGGACCTTAATGTAGACCAATTTGAAAACGGGACCAAAAGTTAAGAATCTACATACACAGTCATGACAGTTAGATTCGGCATATCAAAGAACCCCAATTATTCAATTTTGATGAAATCAAACAAAGTTTAATTTTGGACCCTTTGGGCCCCTTATTCTGTTGGGACCAAAACTCCCAAAATCAATACCAACCTTCCTTTTATGGTCATAAACCTTGTGTTTAAATTTCATAGATTTCTATTTACTTAAACTAAAGTTATTGTGCGAAAACCAAGAATAATGCTTATTTGGGCCCTTTTTTGGCCCCTAATTCCTAAACTGTTGAAACCAAAACTCCCAAAATCAATCCCAACCGTTCTTTTGTGGTCATAAACCTTGTGTCAAAATTTCATAGATTTCTATTAACTTAAACTAAAGTTATAGTGCGAAAACCAAGAAAATGCTTATTTGGGCCCTTTTTGGCCCCTAATTCCTAAAATGTTGGGACCAAAACTCCCAAAATCAATCCCAACCTTCCTTTTGTGGTCATAAACCTTGTGTTAAAATTTCATAGATTTCCATTCACTTTTACTAAAGTTAGAGTGCGAAAACTAAAAGTATTCGGACGACGCAGACGACGACGCCAACGTGATAGCAATATACGACGAAAAATTTTTCAAATTTTGCGGTCGTATAAAAAACTTCATCAGCAACATTTTATATTGGCAAATTTCCAATGAAGTTATTTACATAAAGTTATTGGCAAATAAAAATAGAAAATGACATCATAGTCATGTCTGGCAAATGTCCAACATACATTATCTAAAAACATTTTAGATAAGATAAGGAAAAAAAGCTTCATCAGTAACATTTTATATTGGCAAATTTCCAATGAAGTTATTTACATAAAGTTATTGGCAAATAAAAATAGAAAAGGACATCATAGTCATGTCTGGCAAATTTCCAACATATATTATCAACTACTATTCTATACAAAGAAAGATAACTCCAATTGAAAATTAATTGCTATTGCACAATATTGTGCAATTAGATATTTCTTGCTATTGTGCAATACTGTGCAATTGAAAATTTCTTGCTATTGCACAATACTTGATATGGAATCCTGATTTGGACCAACTTGAAAACTGGGCCCATAATCAAAAATCAAAGTACATATTTAGATAAAGCATATCAAATAAGCCCAAGAATTTAATTTTTGTTAAAATCAAACTTAGTTTAATTTTGGACCCTTTGGACCTTAATGTCGACCAATTTGAAAACTAGACCAAAAATTAAGAATCTACATACACAGTTAGATTTGGCATATCAAAGAACCCATTTATTCAATTTTTGATGAAATCAAACAAAGTTTAATTTTGGACCCCCATTTGGACCAACTTGAAAACTAGGCCAATAATTAAAAATCTAAGTACATTTTTAAATTCAGCATATCAAAGAACCCCAAGGATTCAATTTTTGTTAAAATCAAACTAAGTTTGATTTTGGACCCTTTGGACCTTAATGTAGACCAATTTGAAAAGGGGACCAAAAATTAAGAATCTACATACATAGTTAGATTCAGCATATCAAAGAACCCCAATTATTCAATTTTTGATGAAATCACACAAAGTTCAATTTTGGACCCTTTGGGCCCCTTATTCCTAAACTGTTAGGACCAAAACTCCCAAAATCAAACCCAACCTTCCTTTTATGGTCATAAACCTTGTGTTTAAATTTCATAGATTTCTATTCACTTAAACTAAAGTTATAGTGCGAAAACCAAGAAAATGATTATTTGGGCCCTTTTTGGCCCCTAATTCCTAAAATGTTGGGACCAAAACTCCCAAAATCAATCCCAACCTTCCTTTTGTGGTCATAAACCTTGTGTTTAAATTTCATTTATTTCTATTTACTTATACTAAAGTTATTGTGCGAAAACCAAGAATAATGCTTATTTTGAACTTTTTTAAAAACTTAGCCGTATTTGACACAACCTTTTTCAACTTTTGATCTTCAGTGCTGTACAACTTTGTACTTTTTTTCGCTTTCGATCTTTTATATCTGGGCGTCACTGGTGAGTCTTGTGTGGACGAGGCGCGTTTTTGGCGTATTAAATTTTAAACCTGATGCTTTTTGTTATTCATTAATCATGTGTTTCTTTGTCTAATACGTTTTCCTATTTATTTGTATTGTAGTCCTGTAATATTATGTTGTCATTTCTATGTTATATTTAACATTGCCATTAAAGTGCGAGGTTTGGCATGCCACAAAACCAGGTTCAACCCATCATTTTTTCCTTTAAAAATGTCCTGTACCAAGCCAGGAATATGGCCATTGTTATATTATAGTTCGTTTCTGTGTGTGTTACAATTTAACGTTGCGTCGTTTGTTTTCTCTTATTTTTGAGTGTAAATTGACATTGCGATAAGACGTGTCACGGTACTTGTCTATCCCAAATTCATGTATTTGGTTTTGATGTTATATTTGTTATTCTCGTGGGATTTTGTCTGATGCTTGGTCCGTTTCTGTGTGTGTTAGTTACATTGTAGTGTTGTGTCGTTGTTCTCCTCTTATATTTATGCGTTTCCCTCAGTTTTAGTTTGTTACCCCGATTTTGTTTTTTGTCCATGGATTTATGAGTTTGAACAGCGGTATACTACTGTTGCCTTTATTTGGCCCCTAATTCCTAAACTGTTGGGACCAAAACTCCCAAAATCAATCCCAACCGTCCTTTTGTGGTCATAAACCTTAAAAATTTCATAGATATCTATTCACTTTTACTAAAGTTAGAGTGCGAAAACTAAAAGTATTCGGACGACGACGACGACGCAGACGACGACGTCAACTTGATAACAATATAAAAATCAGTTGAAAAAGGCTTAACTCATCAGATGGACAAAAATACAAGTGGACGTGGCCCGGTACTTATACATCCCGACATCAAAAGATAAAATGAACAGATCTGAGAGTACTCACAGTTATCTGACAGCTAGTTCAAAGCCACTAACAACTAATAAAAAAATCATGCAACTAAGACTAAACTATCAATCCATACACATCCAACATCCAATGGATTTAGTGTAAAGACGTTATAAACAGCCAGAGAAAAACATGACCTTGTGCAATGCCAAGTTACAGGTATCGATAGATTGTAGATCCATGAATATGTATATGCATATAACATACTAGTAATATGGATTTTTCGTCTGCATACAATTTTAAGCTTACAGAAAATGTGTACTTTGTAAATGCGAACATTTAAAGTAATGGTTAATATATATTAACAAAGTAGAAATACACAAAGATTAGTAAAAGATTAGTATCTAATGATTCATAAAAGTTAATATTAGTCGCCACAAGGACTTTTAAATATTTTATAGTGCATATATATCTGGTTAAACAGTATTTTTAAAAAGACCAATAAATTTAATATCAGCTATTTTCATAAATGTATAATAGATAAGATAATATGACCTTGTTGACCTTTGGTAGTTTTCTAACAACGAGGAAGTAAAACCTATTTATAAATCACCCATAGTGACTGGATATTATAACAAAATGGAGTTTGCTCAGTCTATAGGGAAAGCACAAACTCCAGCTGTGTGTCAGTTCTGTGAAGAATCCACAGAAATAAAGTGGAAATGTATTAACTGTGAACTATTTCTATGTAACCTGTGCTGTTCAAAGATTCACAGTAAAAGTAAGGCATCTATGGAACATGAAATCATAAATTTAAAAGATATTGAAACAGTGGATTTTGCCAATACAATGCGTAAAGTGGATCTAAAAAATATGCAATGTACAATACATAGTAAAGAAAAATGCTTAATCTATTGCAAAGACTGCAGTGAGCCTGCTTGTTTGAAATGCATGATTGAGGTTCATCAAAAACATGAATACAAAGCGCTTGATGAAGTTTATGACAGACTTATTGGTGACATAAAAGACCTAGAAGAACAAATTGGATCCAATCTTCAGTTGTATAAAAAAGAAAAAGATCAACTTCAAAAAGTGCTATCAGATGGGGAGACAAATTTCCAAGATACAAGGGAGACAATTTTACAAACTGAAAAGGAAATGAAAGAAGCTATTTCAAAACATGCTAAAGACCTCTTACAAGAACTAGAAGCAAAATGGAAGCCGTCAGAAAATATGATCAAAACAGAACTGTCTTCCCTTACAAGCATTAAGGATGAGCTCGAAACCAGAAGAAACAACATAAACCAAGTGCTGCAGTCTCATCAAGTGGCAGACATTTTCTCTACAAGTAAAAACTTAGATAAGTCACTGCCAGAGTACACAGTTAAAACAATCAGACCTTACAATTCAAAGTTCATTCCTAGCAATATGCAAGTGAAAATAGGAAGTCAGCTGTTAGGTGATCTTTACACAGTTCCAAAATTTGAACTTATAGACACTTATCAAACTGAGGTTAAAATTGTGTCATGTTTACTTTTATCTAGTGACAATAATGCCTTTATAGGAAGCTATCAAAATGAACAGTTACAGAACATAAAACTTGAAAATCACAATATCAAAGTGGAGAAAGAAGTTCAGATACCAGTCTATGATATGACATGGACAAAGGATGAAGAAATACTTGTGTCGTCTACAGAGAGTGATCTGAAACTTTATACCAAAGATGGACAATTACAAACATTTATTTCTTTTTCTCCACTTCAAACTTTAGGAGTTCATCTAACTAGAGATAATAAGATAATTGTAGGTTTGACAGACTCTTTTGTGATGACAACAACAGAATACAGTATCAGAAAACTTGTAGTTATAAACCAGGAAGGTGACATACAACATACTATAGAACATGATAGAGACAATCAGAGACTATTTAACCATCCTCGTAGAATCAATTCCTTCAATGATAAGATAGTAGTTGTAGATATTATAAACAATGCACGGGAGGGTAGGGTAGTGATGTTAGATTATGGGGGACAGCTTCATTGGTCCTACAATGGTTGTAATATAACCAATTCTGATCAGGCTAATTTCTATCCAAGGGTTGTGACAATTACATCTACAGACATGATCTTAGTTTCTGACTGTTACAATCATGCTATACATATCTTAAATCCTGCCGGGGAGCTTATTGTATGTAAGAATGTAAATAGCTTAGGAATAGAATTACCTATATGTCTTGATATTGATGTAAATGAAGTTTTATGGATTGGGTGCAAAGGTGAGAATGCTAAGATACACAGTGTTAAGCTGATATAACCAAGAGCCCCCCATCTTTTCCTATCCAAAGTCAGTACCATCTGTGCTTTTTAAAAATTTTAGTTCATTTGTAAATTTTCAAGATGATTTCAATTTTTGTTGAAATCAAACAAAGTTTAATTTAAGACCCGGATTTTGACCAACTTGAAAACTGGGCCCATAATCAAAAATCTGAGTACATGTTTAGATTGAGCTTATCAAAGCACCCCAAGAATTCAATTTTTGTTGAAATCAAACAAAGTTTAATTTTGGACCCCTATTTGGACCAACTTGAAAACTGGGCCTATAATCAAAAATATAAGTACATGTTTAGATTCAGCATATCAAAGAACCCCCAGGATTAATTTTTTGTTAAAATCAAACTTATCTATTAAAAGTTTAATTTTGGACCCTTTGGACCTTAATGTAGACCACTTTGACAACGGGACCAAAAATTAAGAATCTACATACACAGTTAGATTCGGCATATCAAAGAACCCAAATTATTCATTTTTTGATGAAATCAAACAAAGTTTAATTTTGGACCCTTTGGGCCCCTAATTCCTAAACTGTTAATGGGACCAAAACTCCCAAAATCAATCCCAACCTTCCTTTTATGGTCATAAACCTTGTGTTTAAATGTCATAGATTTCTATTTACTTATACTAAAGTTATGGTGTGAAAACCACGAAAAATGCCTCTTATGGCCCCTTTTTGCCTCTCAATGCCTAAACTGTTGTGACCAAAACTTCCAAAATCAAGCCCAAACTTCCTTTTGTGTTCATAAACCTTGTGTTTAAATTTCATAGATTTCTACTTAAACTAAAGTTATAGTGCGAAAACCAATGTGTCTTTGGACGACGACGAAAACGACGCCAATGTCATACCTGTCTTACCAGTTTGCGACAGACCGCAAATTTTTTTTGCGGTCGTATAAAAACTGCAAGAAGTTAAATTTGAAAACCACGATATAAGAGTAGAGAGAGAAATTCCAATAGAAGTGTTTGATTTGGCAATGACAAAAACTGGAGAAATACTAGTATCATCTAAAAGTGATTATCTTAAACTTTATACACAAACTGAATTGAAGACATTTAAGAGTTTTTCCCCTTTGAAAACTTTGGGTGTTCATGTCACAAACAACATAAAGGATAATAGTGGGGTTGGTGGAATACTTATTTCTACCTGCATCAAAAGACTATATAAGAAAACTTGCAGTTATAAACCAAGAAGGTGACACACCATACTATTGAATATGATAGGGATGGACAGAAAATGTTAACTTATCCTCGTAGAATTAATTCTTTTAATGATAAGATATTAGTTGTAGACATTATTAACAAAGATGAGGAGGGGAGGGTAGTAATGTTAGAATATGGGGGGATAACTCATTGGACATGCAAGGATTGTGAAAGTAGTAATTGAAATCAGATTGAATTGTATCCAAAAGATGTGGCAATTACCACATTCTGAATTGATTTTAGTTTCTGATTTAGTGAACCATGCTATACATGTTTTAACTCCTGCTGGAGAAGTTATTCTATGTAAGGATGTAAAAAGCTTAGGAATAGATTCCCTTGGAGTCTAAGTATTGACAAAAATGAAGTTTTGTGTATTGGGTGTGGTATATGGGGACCAGACATAATAAGCAAAGCTAAGATAAGATGTGTATAAGCCTTAAATAAACTCATCATAGATACAAGGACTAAATTTAGTGTATACGCCAGACGAAATAATAAATTAAAGGCTTTGTGACGATTATGAACATGTATATAAGAGTAAGGGAGCTACCATTTGATTGTTATGGAGGGGCTAGGATTGAAATTGAGTAAAATAAAAAGTCAGGATGAGACACTTGCAAAAAATGATCTTCAAATGGTAGCTCCCTAAATATGTTTGTATAAAACTGTGACCTGTTTGCAGTTAAGTTAAAGTTTTACTGGAAATTGAATCACATAATAGAGTTATAAAAAAGTGAGCCATTTGTTCCCTTTTTATCAGTATTTCTTATTTCTCTTTTCCTACATTTAAAACTCTTTGTTTCCAAAAGGGCCATTTCAAAAAAAATGAAGCTTTTTACTTTTTGTGGTATATTTTTATATTAGTTAAGTTTAGAATTATAACACAAGTGTTATAAAATGCAGGATAGTCAGGGCTAGCTTGCTCCCAAGTTTCATGAAGATATCTCAAACCACAGCAGAGAAATGTTTTAAAAACAGGCCATTTTTGTCAGGAGTGTGACGCTTTCAGCGTGACATTTAAAAAAATAGAAATTTTCAAAGTAGTATTGAAAAAAGTGGATCGTTTTTATGCTATACTGAAATATTTCTGGTAGTTGCTACATTATTAGTCTTAAATATTTTTGTAATTTTGTCCAATAAAATTTTAAGATAAGTAAACACTGACCTTTAATGTGAAGGTATGTACAAAAAAATAAAGTCTTTCAAAAAATGACACTTTTAAAACTAAAGCTTCCTTGTAACCATGTCTTTAAGTCCAATAATGCCAGTATGGAAAATAAGTTTGTATTGGTATATTAGCACTATAATTAAGGGTATGTTGGTGCTCTAAATCACATATTTTATTGTTTTAATGGACACCAAAGAGAGGCACCCAAAAATGTCAGGAGTGTGACAACTGTCTTTAAACATCTACCAAAGAATACATAGGACTTAAATATTTTCTTCTTCTTTATTTTTCAGTAGTGGCTATTCCAAAGAGAAGAAAAAAAATATTACAACTGTGATATGTTTATATTATAGATGTGGGAGTGCATTATATATGTCAGGAGTGTGACCCTTTTTTTAAGGCATTTTCTGTCAACTCATAATTCCACAAGGACAAGTTCAACAAGTTCCTTTGTGTTAGAAATGTTGAAACCAAGTTATATTCCTATCATTTACCTCTTAAATGTGTTATTTATCATGATTGTTTTGACACAATAAGTTTTAATTAGTAATTTTTCTATTTTTTGTGCACAGTAATGCAAATTTATCAAAGGAAATTAATAAGTGTGTACAACTATAAAATCATATAGGAAAGTGAGGAAATGAATTTTGTACAAAATAGAACAATTATTTCGATTTAAAATGGTATATTTAAAGATGTTTCAAGGATTAACCATTCAGATGTAATTCGTCACACTCCTGACATGAATTTAACAATTTGAGAAAAATATTAAAATTAGCTTTATTTTTAGGACAGATAGTTGAAAGACAACTAGTAAAATAAAGAAACTTTTGGTAAATCTTCCATTCCTTAAAACATCCACTAGACTTGCTGACATAAGCAAGGCAAAATTCTCTGGAAGAAATGATTCAAAGAAAGAGATTTGGAAAGAGAGAACCCGCAAATGCTGTCTGAATATAAAATTTAAAAATTATCAGAGGAAGTTGCACAATCTTAAACAAAATAAAAAACTACAAAACCAAGCTAACAAAAAAAAGGCATAAAGAAAGAAGAACTTTGAATTCCAAATTTGATAAACAATATAAAGAAAAACAAAGGCAGTGGCAGAGAAACAGTAAAAAAAAAGGAAGAAAGATAAAAAAGAAGTTGGGTTGAATAAGGACTTAGAATCGAACAAAAACAGCTCAAAAATTCAAATGAGAACAGATCTGAAACTGTGTCAGATTCCAGATCTACAGTGAGAAAACCTGCACAACACACAAGAAAACAACTGCCACAAACCCCAAATGCTTGGACGAGTTCTTTGAAACACATCATAAAAAATGCTACACCCAGAAGAAAGGGCCTTCTAGAAGAGATCATTTATAAGAATTTTTGTTTTGTGGCAATTGTTTTCTTGTTTGTTGTGCAGGTTTTCTCACTGTAGATCTGGAATCTGACACAGTCACAGATCTGTTCTCATTTGAATTTTTGAGCTGTTTTTGTTCGATTCTAAGTCCTTATTCAACCCAACTTCTTTTTTATCTTTCTTCCTTTATTTCTACTGTTTCTCTGCCATTGTCTTTGTTTTTCTTTATATTGTTTATCAAATTTGGAATTCAAAGTTCTTCTTTCTTTATGCCTTTTTTTGTTAGCTTGGTTTGGTAGTTTTTTATTTTGTTTAAGATTGTGCAACTTCCTCTGATCATTTATTAATTTCAGATTCAGCCAGTATTTGCGGGTTCTCTCTTTCGAAGTCTCTTTCTTTGAATCATTTCTTCTAGAAAATTTTGCCCTGCTTATTTCAGCAAATCTAGTAGATGTTTTAAGGAATGGAAGTTTTACCAAAAGTTTCCTCATTTTACTAGCTGTCTTTCAATTATCTGTCCTAAAAATAAAGCTAATTTTCATATTTTTCTTAAATTGTTAAATTCATGTCAGGAGTGTGACGAATTACATCTAAATGGTTAATCCTTGAAACATCTTTAAATATACCATTTTAAATTAAAATAATTGTTCTATTTTGTACAAAATTCATTTCCTCACTTTCCTATATGATATTATAGTTGTACACACTTATTTCCTTTGATAAATTTTCATTACTGTGCACAAAAAATAGAAAAATTACTAATTAAAACTCATTGTGCCAAAACAATCATGATAAATAACACATTTAAGAGGTAAATGATAGGAATATAACTTGGTTTCAACATTTCTAACACAAAGAAACTTGTTGAACTTGTCCTTGTGAAATTATGAATAGACAGAAAATGTCTTAAAAAAAGCATCACACTCCTGACATATATAATGCACTCCCACATCTATGATATAAACATATCACAGTTGTAATATTTTTTTCCCTTCTCTTTGGAAAAGTCACTTCTGAAAAATAAAGAAGAAGAAAATATTTAAGTCCTATGTATTCTTTGGTAGATGTTTAAAGACATTTGTCACACTCCTGACATTTTTGGGTGCCTCTCTGTGTATTTTTTTTAAATGGCCCTAAAAAGAAAGTCCTGTTCTATGGCAAAAGATATCAGTAATTGAAATCAATGATATAGCAATGTGTTAATTGAATTTTTGTGCAAGTTTAAAGCATTTTTCAATCTTTGTAACATATGTCAGGAGTGTGACAAAATACTGAAAATAGAAGGCCTTTTCTACATACAATTACATAAAAACGGTACCATGAAATGACATTTGTTTTTACAAATGATCACAAAAACTCAGGGCTTTCAAAGTTTACTATTTTAACTGAAATATAGTAAGATTCTCTCTATTGGCAAAAACTTCAATCACTAGTTATTATTATTTTTTTTCAAATTAATCTATTCAATTTGATTGTTATTATATGATTTAGCAGAAAAGATGGAAATTTTGGTTTTAAAATTTTTCTTATTCTATTGACTTTCATTTGGAAAAGGTTTGAGCAATGTTTTCTTGACTGTTTTATTACCAAACTTGTTAATGAGTAGTATGGTTTCTGTTCAAATGTTTTGAGATGTATGTTATTAAAATTTAAGATTATTCAATGTGTCTGTTTCGTTCTGCCTGAAACTTTGGAATTATAAAATTTAAAGTATCGGTAATAGGGTAAGACAAAAAGAAATAAAAAATATTGAGTTTGAAATTGGATCCCCTATGTCACACTTTTGCTTCATTTTTTTAAAAATGGCCCAAAACCTAAAATTTACCTAAAAATCAGCATATTCATTGTCATTATTATTCCGAGGCTCAAGTTACCTTCAAAATCATAAATAAAAATAAAAGTTATCTTTAATTATCCAATGGCCCAATTTTTGATTGTCCTAAATATATCATTGTTCAGGGTTATTACATATAGGGATTTTTTCGTTTGCATACAATTTTTAGCATACAGAAATGTGTACTTTGTGAATGTGAACATTTAAACTAATGGTTAATATATATTAACAAAGCAGAAATACACAAAGATAAGTAAAAGATTAGTATCTAATGATTCATAAAAGTCAACAGTACGTTACAAGGACTTTTAAATTCTTTATAGTGCATATACATCTTGGTTAACAGTTTTTTTTAAAAAGACCAATAAATTTAATATCCACTGTTTTCTTAAAGTATAATAGATAAGATAATATGACCTTGTTGACCTTTGGTAGTCTACCAATGAGGAAGTAAAACCTATTTATAAATCACCCATATATTAACTGCATGGATATTATAACAAAATGGCGTTTTCTCAGTCTATAGGGAAAGCACAATCTCCTGCTGTGTGTCAATTCTGTGAAGAATCCACAGAAATTAAGTGGAAGTGTATAAATTGTGAACTATTTCTATGTCAACTGTGCAGTTCAAAGATTCATAGTAAAAGTAAGGCATCAATGGAACATGAAATTATTAATTTAAAAGATATTGAAACCGTGGATTTTTCCAATACAATGCGTAGAGTGGATCTAAAAAATATGCAATGTACATTACATAGTAAAGAAAAATGCTTTGTCTACTGTAAAGACTGCAGTGAGTCTGCTTGTTCGAAATGCATCATGGAGGTCCATAAAAAACATGAATACAAAGCCCTCGATGAGGTTTATGAAGGAATTATTGCTGACATAAAAGAAATACAAGTCAAATTAGAATCCAATCTCATGTTTTTAAAAAAGGAAATGAATAACCTTGTGAAAATGCTATCAGATGGGGATACAAATTACCAAGAAGCAAGGGACAAAATTCTACAAACTGAGAAAGAAACGAAAGAAATCATTTCAAAATTTGCTAAAGACCTTTTACAAGAACTTGAAGAAAAGTGGAAGCCATCAGAAAATATGATCAAAACAGAACTATCTACAATGACAACAAAGGAGTATGAGTTTGAAACCAGGAAAAAAAATCTAAACCAAGCCCTACAGTCTCGTCAAGCTGCAGACATTTTTTCTACAAGTAAAACCTTAGATAAGTCATTACCAATATATTCAGCTAAAACAATCAACCATTACAAAGCAAAGTTCATTCCTAGCAATATGAGAATTATAAGTATAATGTTTGGTGAACTTTATACAATTCCGGACATGGAACTTATTGACACTTACCAAACTGATGTTGGGAACTTGACAAATATACATATTTCTATTGATAACTCTACTGCCATTTTAGGAAGCTATAGCAGTAAAAAACTACAAATAATCAAATTTGAAAATCAAATTATCAAAGTAGAGAAAGAACTTCAGATATTAGTCAATGATATGACTATAACAAACAATGAAGAAATACTTGTGTCATCTGGGGAAAGTGATCTAAAACTATATACCAAGGGGGGACAATTAATGACATTTAAATCCTTTTCTCCCTTGAAAACTCTTTGTGTTCATGTAACAAAAGATGATAAGTTAATAGTAGGTTTGACAGAATCTGTTCCTGTAGTAATACCCCCATCAAAGGACAGTATCAGAAGACTAGTGGTTATGAACCAGGCAGGTGACATACATCATACTATTGAATATGACAGTGACAACACAAGAATGTTATCATATCCATACAGAATAAGTTTTCGCAATAATATTTTAGTAGTTGTAGATATAATAAATGAAAAATGGGAGGGTAGGATAGTAAAGATAGATTACGGAGGACATCTTTACTGGACCTACAAAGGTTGTGAAGGTATTATTTCAAATTCGTTTTGTCCTCGAGATGTGGCTATTACCTCTACAGATATGATAATAGTTACTAACCATGGACATAATGCTATACATGTATTAAGTTCTATTGGGGAAGTTATCATGTGTAAGGATGTAAAAAGCCTAGGAATAGAATTACCTTTGAGTCTTAGTATTGACAAAAATGAAGTTCTATGGATCGGGTGTGGTAACTTGGGAACAGACAAAAGTAAGATACAAAGGGTTAAATTGATATAATCTTGAAATTATAATAGAACAGCCATTATCCATAAAACTAAATAACATCTTTTCATTTAATCTGAAGGGTCCGATCAGGGATTGGGATCACATAAGATTGACATAGAAGGGAAAGGACTAGACTTCAGCTGAAATATTTTATTAATCAAATAAATTATTTCTTTACTCTAAAAAATCACTCACAAACAAAAGGGAATGTAAAATCGAGAATGGAAATTGGAAATGTGTCAAAGTGATAACAACCCGACCATAGAGCAGACAAGCCAGTTGAAGGCCACCAATAGCGAGCAACTCACGCACCCAGAGGCGTCCTTCAGCTGGCCCCTTAAAAAATGTATTCTAGTACAGTGATAATGGACGTCATACTAAACACTGAATTATAACACCTGACACACATCTATGGTGGTCTGGTGTTGTACATCCCAGTCACCCAGATCATCATACTTATCTATGAGCATGTGTAGACAACTAAAATAAATTAAAATCAAAATACTTAATTTAATTTTACATGGTTCTGTGTGTTATTAGTCAAAATGACCAATGAGTTAGAAACTAAATTTATTTGAAGAAATATTTTTCTAGTGAAGAATGTGACATATGTTGGAGGTCACTATATATAAAATGTAAACGTGAGATTCATAATACCAAGGGGGTTATATAATACTAACAATAAAAGTCATGCATGGTTTTATATGTATATAGCTTTAATAAATAGCACTTTTTTCTTTTTTCTTAGTTGGATATTACACTTTCATTGAATTTCTTTATTAAGATAACTGCAAAGATTATTTTGTTTTTTCATCTTTTATTTTTTATAGCAATAAATTTCCTAAAAGTAAGATGTTTAAAACGGGAATAATATTGTTAATAAGAACATTTCTAATTTATTGATTTATTTATTTTCAAAGCAGTTTACAATTTAAATTTCCTACTTGTGAAAACTAATGAACTATTTCTGTAGATTTGAAATATTGCTCCATCATTATTTTTATTGTAATAAAATTTGTCATGATAAATCATGACAAAATCTTCCAAAATTATTTTAGAACATTCAACAGCAGGTTAAAGAAAGATAACTCATGTTGAAATATTGTAGTTTTGTCTATGCAATTTATCAATCATCATATAATCATGGATATATATGTAATTTTATGAAATAAAGGAATATCAATAATCTTTACAATCTTAAATTAATTTATGTCATTTTTATCTGAACTGTTGTGTGCTATGTGCCATCATTTGTCATTTGATTTAGTCTGTCTGTTACTTTTTTATAGATTGTCTTCTTTGAAACCAGTTTGGGTGATAAGTCTTATTTGATTTAAATAAAAAAGAAGATGTGGTATGATTGCCAATGAGACAACTCCCCACAAGAGACAAATTGACACAAGATTTAATAACTATAGTTCACCAAACGACCTTCAACAATGAGCAAAGCCTATACTGCATTGTAAGCTATAAAAGGCCTCGAAATGACAATGTAAATCAATTCAAACAAGAAAACTTAAACGGCCTAATTTATGTACAAAAAATGAAAGAAAAACAAATATGTACCACATCATCAACTGAGAACCACTGAATTACAGGCTCCTGATTCATGTCTATCAAACAACATAGAAAGGGTCCCAAAAATGAATAGTATAAAACCCTTTCAAACAGGAAAAACAATGGTCTAATCTATAAAAAAAACGAGAAACACTTATGAATCACATCAACAAACAACAACCAAGTTGAATCTACACCAGGTTCCTGATTTGATGTAGAACAAAAATCCTGACTTAGGTAAGGCATGTTATAGATGTGTCAAGGGTGACTTGTTATTCTGGTAACCTACTTGTGATCTAATTATGGCTGTAAAACTTACATAAATTGAAGACCCATTGGTGGCCTTTCGGCTGTTGTCTGCTCTATGGTCGGGTTGTTGTCGCTTTGACACATTCCCCATTTCCTTTCTCAATTTTATAAAGTAGTTCTAGGGTTGATGTAGCTTTGAAATAAACAGGACTACAGGAATCCCAACAAGAGTTATAAGAATGATGATCTTAGTTAACTGTAGAAAATGGTTATGTCATAAGGCTTATCCTGTTAATTTTTCAGATTTGGATTCATATTTTACTGACTTATTTACATCATGTTTGAATATTGAGATGGCTAAATATGTCACTTTTAAACACCCACATGTAGTTTAGATGAGGCTTTATCACTGGCTATTAAATATGAAGCTGTTCATTTTTCTGCTATTCCAGAGACTACCGTTAAAAGTATTGATGAATCAGAAAGTTCAGTTTGTTGTAAGACTGTTCACACGAGTTTTGAAACTTTCATTAGTATATTGAGGAGGCGATTGAGATCACGTAGGAAACGTAAGCCGAAGAGATGTTTTAAATGTTATCAGTCAGGTCATGTTAGGTCTAAGTGTCAAAATATGTCTTTTAGAGTTCATGCTATAGTCGAAAGGGGGGCCCCGCTGACTGACCTAAGGGGGGGGGGGGGGCCCGCTCCAGTCATGCTTCAATGATTCCCTATATAATCAACCAAATTTTTCCCATGAAAGGGGGGGGGGGGGCCCGGGCCCCCAGGGCCTCCCCCCCTGGATCTGCCTATGCTTTTGTTTAATGTTTGTTTTTACATTGTGTTGTGCAATCTTAGGTGCTCTGGAAGGGTAAAGATCCTGCTCCACATGTTGCATCTGTCATATTGCTTATTTTAGTACATAACAGTCAACCAACTAGTGATTAGTCCATAAAATAAAACTTAACCACTATGAACTCTTGATTTATTAGCTTCCTTGTGAGCAGCAATCCTCTATCAAGGAAATCACGATAGGAAATAAAAGCCCTGGTATATACTATTAACTGGAAGATACATACACCGTATGCAGGCTTGCTGGAATTTTGTAACTTAAAAATGGAAAGTTCACAAATTTGAAACTAAAATCATCTTTTTTTGTCTAAGATGTATAAATAACTAGTTTTGTTATCTATTGTTTTAATCTTATTTGAATAATCACAACTTTATTAGTATTTACTTTAATGTACAATATGTCCTCAATGTTATTTTATCAGTGATAGTTATCTCACAATGATAAAGTAAAACCTATACAGGCTGGATATTACACACAAAATGGCGTTTTCTCAGTCGATAGGGAAAGCACAGACTCCTGCTATGTGTCAGTTCTGTGAAGAATCCACAGAAATTAAGTGGAAATGTATAAACTGTGAACTATTTTTATGTCAACTGTGCAGTTCAAAGATACATAATAAAATCAAGGCTACTATGGAACATGAAATCATAAATTTAAAAGATTTTGAAACAGTGGATTTTGCCAATATAATGCGTAAAGTGGATCTAAAAAATATGCAATGTATTATTCATGGTAAAGAAAAATGCTTAATCTATTGCAAAGACTGCAGTGAACCTGCTTGTTTGAAATGCATGATTGAGGTTCATCAAAAACATGATTGCAGAGCCCTTGATGAAGTTTATGAAGGCCTTATTGGTGACATAAAAGACCTAGAAAAACAAATTGGATCCAATCTTCAGTTGTATAAAAAAGAAAAAGATCAATTTGAAAAAGTGTTATCAGATGGGGAGAAGAATTTCCAAGAAACAAGGGAGACAATTCTGCAAACTGAGAGGGAAATGAAAGAGGCTATTTCAAAACACGCTAAAGACCTCTTACAAGGACTAGAAGCAAAATGGAAGCCGTCAGAAAATATGATCAAAACAGAACTTTCTTCCCTTACAAGCATTAAGGATGAGCTCGAAACCAGAAAAAACAACATAAACCAAGTGCTGCAGTCTCATCAAGTGGCAGACATTTTCTCTACAAGTAAAAACTTAGATAAGTCACTGCCAGAGTACACAGTTAAAACAATCAGACCTTACAATTCAAAGTTCATTCCTAGCAATATGCAAGTGAAAATAGGAAGTCAGCTGTTAGGTGATCTTTACACAGTTCCAGAATTTGAACGTATAGACACTTATCAAAGTGAAGTTGAATATGTGTCATGTATACTTTTATCTAGTGACAAAACTGCTTTCATTGGAAACAGTGTTGAAAAAAAGTTACAGAAAATAAAATTTGAAAATCGTAATATCAAGGTAGTGAAAGAAGTTCCGATATTAGCCATTGATATGTCATGGACAAAGGATGGAGAAATACTTCTGTCATCTGTTGAGAGCGATCTGAAACGATATACCAAAGATGGACAGTTAAAGACATTTAAGTCCTTTTCTCCATTGATAACTGTAGGAGTTCATGTAACTAGAGATAATAAGATAATAGTAGGTTTAGCAGAATCTTTTACAGTTCCACAACCAATAGACGGTATCAGAAAACTTGTGATTATGAAAGAGGATGGTGACATACAACATACTATTGAGTATGATAGGAACAATCAGAGACTCTTTACATTACCTCGTAGAATTAATTCTTTCAATGATAATATAGTAGTTGTAGATCTTATAAACAAAGAATTAGAGGGACAGGTAGTTATGTTAGATTATGGGGGACAACTCCATTGGTCCTATAATGGTTGTAATAGTATCAATTCTAAATTGGTTAAATTTTATCCAATGGGTATGGCTATAACCTCTACAGACATGATTGTAGTTTCTGACTCTGACAATCATGCTATACATGTATTAAATCATACAGGAGAAGTTATTGTTTTTAAGGATGTAAAAAGCTTAGGAATAGAATTACCTTTAAGTCTTGATATTGACAAAAATGAGGTTTTATGGATTGGGTGTGATATGCATGATATATGGAGAGAAGACAAAAGTAAGAAGGCTAAGATACACTGTGTTAAACTGATATAACCTAAAATAGACCAGACATTATCAGCTAGAAAACATCTTTGTGTTAAATATGATAGGTCAGACTAGGGATTTGGGGACCTAAAAATATTTACAAAGAAAGGAAAGGAACTACACTTCAGCTGAAATTTTATTGTTCACTTGTTTCAGTGTTTAAATTCTATGAAAAATCTATGTGTTTTAATAACTAGAGGCTCTAAAGAGCCTGTGTCGCTCACCTTGGTCTATGTGAATATTAAACAAAGGAAGCACATGGAGTGGATTCATGACAAAATTGTGTTTTGGTGATGGTGATGTGTTTGTAGATCTTACTTTACTAAACAGTCTTGCTGCTTACAATTATCTCTATCTATAATGAACTTGGCCCAGTAGTTTCGTGGAAAATGTTAATAAAAATTTACAAATTTTATGAAAATTGTTAAAAATTGACTATAAAGGACAATAACTCCTTAGGGGGTCAATTGACCATTTCGGTCATGCTAACTTACTTGTAAATCTTACTTTGCTGAACATTATTGCTGTTTACAGTTTATCTCTATCTATAATAATATTCAAAATAACCAAAAACAGCAAAATTGCCTAAAAATTACCTATTCAGGGGCAGCAACCCAACAATGGGTTGTCCGATTCATCTGCAAATTTCAGGGCAGATAGATCTTGACCTGATTAACAGTTTAACCCTGTAAGATTTGCTCTAAATGCTTTGGTTTTTGAGTTATAAGCCAAAAACTGCATTTTACCCCTTTGTTCTACTTTAGCCGTGACAACCATCTTGGTTGGTTGGCCGGGGCACCGGACATATTTTTTTAAACCAGATACCCCAAAGATGATTATGGCCAATTTTGGATTAATTTGGCCCAGTAGTTTCAGAGGAGAAAATTTTTTGTAAAAGATAACTAAGATTTACAAAAAATGGTTAAAAATTGACTATAAAGGGCAATAACTCCTAAAGGGGTCAACTGACCATTTCGGTCACGTTGACTTATTTGTAAATCTTACTTTTCTGAACATTATTGCTGTTTACAGTTTATCTCTATCTATAATAATATTCAAGATAATAACCAAAAACAGCAAAATTTCCTTAAAATTACCAATTCAGGGGCAGCAACCCAACAACAGATTGTTCGATTCATCTGAAAATTTCAGGGCAGATAGATCTTGACCTTATAAACAATTATACCACTGTTAGATTAGCTCTCAATGCTTTAGTTTTTGAGTTATAAGCCAAAAACTGCATTTTACCCCTATGTTCTATTTTTAGCCATGGCGACCGTCTTGGTTGGTTGGCCAGGTCACTGGACACATATTTTAAAATTAGATAAACCAATGACGATTGTGGCCAAGTTTGGTTTAATTTGGCCCAGTAGTTTCAGAGGAGAAGATTTTTGTAAAAGTTAACGGCGGACGACGACGGACCATGCTGGACGCAGGACGGTAAGTGATGAGAAAAGCTCACTTGGCCCTTCGGGCCAGGTGAGCTAAAAATATCAAATAACTGAAAATCAACTAAAATCTTTTCAGTTAAATTTGACAAAAATTGTAATTGTTTAATCATGATTAATAAGGTAATCTTCTTTAGATTACACCTTAACATACACCTATGGTGGTCTGGTGTTGTAATTAATATCCCAGTCACCCAGATCATCATACTTATCTATGAGAATTCAATGTGTAGACAACTTAAAGAATTTAGATTCAAAAGGCCTAATTGAATTTTATATTTGTTCTTTATTTTAAATCAATGAGTGATGAAAATCTATTTAATTTGAAGATGATTTTTGTATGTGGCATCTTCGAGGTCAATCTAAAAGGCAAACATGAGATTTATAATAGTAACAACAACCATAAAAGTTTGGAATGAAATGTGCATTTTACATGCATGGTTTTATACTTATGAAGCGTTAATAATTAGCACTTCTTACATGGTTTCTTTGTTCGATATTACACTTTTATTTTATTTCTTTATTATGAAAAACTACAAAATGTTATTTTGTTTTCTTGTTTAATAATTAGTATAATCCTAAAAGTTGGAGAATTTGTTTTTTCTACTTTCATTGTTTATAGAAATAAAGTTCATAAAGTAAGATGTATAAAACAATAATAGTGTGAATGAAAATATTTCAAATTTTTTTATTCATTTATTTTCAAAGCAGTTTACAACTCAAATTTCCTACATGTGAAATTTTTTGTAGGATTTCTTGGGATTTGAAATGTTGATCCATCACTAATTTAATTGTATTAAAATTTGTCACAATAAATTATGCCAAAATTATTTTATTGATTAAAGAAAGATAACTCATATTGCAAAATTGTAGTTTTGTTTAAGTATTTTATCAATCATCATCTGATATTAATGTATTAATGGTGTTTAAATTTAGATATTATATGTTTGTAATGATTGTCATGTTTGTCTTGGTAACAATCCAACATTTGGATTTTACACCAATAAAATGATTTGATTTATATGTAATTTTATGAAATAAAAGAATGTCTTTAACATTTTCATTTACTTTTTATGCAATATTTATCTGAACAGTAATGTGTGCTACTTGTCATCGTTTGTCATTAAATTTAGTCTGTTACTTTTATATAGATTGTCTTCTTTGAAACCAGTTTGGGTGATAAGTCTAATTTAATTCATATTAAAAAGAAGAGGTGGTATCATTGGCAATGAGACAAATCTCCACAAGAGACAAATGACACAGGAATTAGCATCCATAGGTCATTGTAAAGCCTTCAACAATGAACAAAGACCATACTGCATTGTAAGCTAAAAAAGGCCTTGAAATGACAATGTAAAACAATTCAAACGAGAAAACTAACGGCCTAATTTATGTACAAAAAATGAGAGATAAACAAATATGTACCACATTAACAAATGACAACCACTGAATAACAGGCTTCTGATTCATGTCTGTCAAACAACATAGAAAGGGCCTCAAAAATGAATAGTGTAAAACCATTCAAACAGGAAAAACAATGGTCTAATCTATAAAAAAAAAAAAAAACGAGAAACACATCAACAAACAACAACCAAGTTAAATCTACACCAGGTTCCTGATTTGATGTAGGACAAAAATCCTGACTCAGGTAAGGCATGTTATAGATGTGTCAAGGGTGACTTGTTATTGCATAAAATAAAGGGTGTTCTATTTTTATAATAATTCCTTCAATGTCCTACATAAAACCTGACTCTTAAAGTTATATTTGTACTTCTTGCAACCCTAGGCTTAATCCATGTAATGATAATAATTATGTACTGTGCAAAAAAAGGGGGGGGGGCTACTTTTCCCAATGCAACCTTGAAATACAAAACAAATTTCACAACCAGTGTATTTATATCCCCTTATTAACAGTCATACTCAATCATTTGTATCCACATAATCAAGACAAGAAAGTGGGTCATTTTGATACTTCTTCAACATTAAATCTTCAACAGAATACAAAATGAAGTATTATTCCTACCTGTATATACAAGCCATATATCTTCCCCTCTGTCTGAGCCAATGAGTCATGATATAACAGCATGTCTGACTGTTACTTATTATAGAATTGTATATCTCTCTGACTGTTACTTATAATAGAATCACAACATTGTATATCTTGTCATAGTAAATGGGAAGTTTTTGTTGGAAGCTAATTCAACACAACATTAAAGTGAGCAAAATACATACAAAACATGTTATAAGGGGAAGAAGGATGGGGTTCACCAGAGGATGGACATTTGCTCTTATAAACTCAATAAAGATTGATTGTAGTTTGGTACAGATAAAGAGAGAGTTAACGTATACAACATGCCCTTATGAGTTGAAGTGTCATGAAATAGAAGTTCCTTCATAATATAAGTTCCAAACGGAAAAAATATTCTGGAATATTATTTCCATAGGAATAAATGTTACAGTAGATGTTCCTAACGGAATAAATAGTATAGAATATTTGTTCCAACAGGTACAGGTATTATGATTGACATTGTAATGTTTATAACAAAGTTTCCACTGGAACTTCTGTAAGGTGGAACAAATATATATATGTTGACAGAAGACTCTGATCTAAATGAATAGATAGAGAATAAGATCCAGAGAAGGAGAGATAGTAAAAACATGGTTGTATGGACTGTAACAATCTAATTAAAACCCGATCTCTCATCGCTCCTGTTTCTGATATGTTGCGTGGGAGATCTAACGAAAACCTCTTTGAGGTCACATGTGAGTGACCTCGTAGGTGTGTGTTTTTCGACCAATGAAATTGAGTCTTCCACGATCTTGGAAGTTTAACGTAAGGCAAAGGGATGTAACTCATTTTATTTACGACGAAATCGTCAGTCAAAATAATTCATAAACTTTTTTGATTGGCTTATTTATAGGTCGTCAACTCATTTGCATATCTTTATAAATTCATAACTTTTAGTTCACTCACATGTGACCTCAAAGCCGGTTTCGTTAGATCTCCCACGTGACATATCAGAAACAGAAGCAATGAGAGATCGGTTTTTTAATTAGATTGGGACTGTAAACTCTGCTCCAAACAGAGACTGAAAAGTTGGAGAAAGGAGTGGAAGCATGCCTATATAGACTGTAATCTCCACGTAATCTCTGCTCCTCATGAATACTCTATAGAGAGATCCATAAGGAGAAAAGAGAGTGGAACATTTGACTAGGCTATAATAAAAGCGATTGTGAGAAAGAAACACAAGGGAGAAACAGAGATCTGAGAACGAAAACATGAACACCTTTGACTAAAGGCTTCCTATACAGAGATTGAGAGCAAAAATACAGAGAGAGAGAAGAGATTGGAAACATGATCTTATCATGGAAGTAAATATTACTTCCATGATCTTATGTACTATAAACTACGGCTCTTAATAAACAGATTGAGAGAAGGATTATAACAACATGGAGAAAGAGAATGAAAACCAACTGTTGACTATGTTCCCAATACAGAGATTGAGAGTAAATTAAGGTCTATAAGGAAGAAAGAGAGAAAAAGTTAACAAATGATGATAAGACATCAATTGTCAAGTGATGAGAAAAGCCCACTTGGCTCTAAAATAGTAAGTTAAAAAGAGAAAAAAATAAAATAAAGAAGAGATGAACAGCCAGAGAAATTAAAGAAAATAGAAATAAGGACACACCCATCCAGAGATGCTAGACCCTCATACAATGTCATATCTATATATATAAAAACATTTACGAAAAAAATCTTTAAACTTACATTTTCTGGTACTGCATGTTTCACATATTTCACAGACAATGTAATAACTTTCTGTTTCACATTTTCAGCCTTACTCCGCAGTATACCTAACTTCACAGTAGTTTTGCCTGCAAGTCTTATCGATACTGATATCAGACAATTTCTAACTTTATCAATAAAGAGTTCTCTTTGACTCATTCTGTTATCCTATCAGATACAAAGGTTTCAAGTATGTTTGTCCAAAATAAAACCAATTCTAAGAAGTTTTATTATCTGTTTCTTAGTATGAAAACGTAAACATCAATAAAGCACGAGGTCTGATAGTGGTAAATAGTTTGCAATTTATTCAAGACATCAAAATATTGTGAAATCAAGATATTTAATATAATGTTTTGATTAAAACTGATAGCTTTATCTTCGATTCCAATCTTCATTTATCTAATTCAGCAGTTGATAAAATCCAACATAAGTATAAATACACAACTACCATCTGAATGTTAAAATGCTGGCAGATGTTAACAATGAAAACTATGACCATTAACAGTGAAAAAATATGATAGTCCAATTCTTTTAATTCCAGCACAAGTCATGGATGTTGATGAAATTCACAAATAATTGTCAAATGTTCACTGTGGAAAACTATCACTGTCAAATTCTTTTCATGACTGACATTTTAACAGTGACAAACTATGACAGATTTTTTTTTGTAGTCTAATAATCAGATTTCAAAGTTATCTCCCATTTTCATAAATAATAGTTCAGATTGTCTCCCTTTCCATACTTGGAATTCAAACAAAATTTCAGATTTCAAGATGTGCTGAACAGAAAAAAATAGATTGCTATAATTCTTCAATTTGCTTAATTCTGTTTTCACTCTTAGATGAATTACTTCCCTTTGAATTTTCTAATCTATGAATATCAATTCTTTTCAACACTGTTGATAATTCAATTTCTATTCAAGTTTTATTCCTCAATTTCAATAATAACGGTTTCTCAAAATCCATATAAATCAAAATTTAATCCAACTTTTGACTGACAACAGCAACTATTTGTTACATAAAGTTTTCTCTAACTGATAATTCAAATGAATGCATCATACAGATATAACTGTATAATTCTACATAAAACATGTTGAAATGTTGGCAAGATCTGCACATTTATAATGAACGAATCATACAAACATTTTACATGTTCTGAAGAACATTTGATATGACATGTGAATGTAATTTTCAAAAGGAAATAATGAGGCAGAAAACAAATAGAAACTCTCTAGTTGGGAAGAAAAGAAAATAATAAAATCTGTAACTTATATACAAATTATTGGATTTTATACTCATTAAGCTAACAAGAAAAACACAAGAAACAAAAATCTTATGTTGAGAAGCTGGTCAAAAGGTCTTTATTCCAAACTGCACATGCATGCAAAAGGAAATAGATTTGGTAAGCTAGATGCAAACTTGTGCGAGAGTGCGCAAAAGCAAAGATTTGCAATTTTCAAAGTTATAAAGGGGCATAACTCTAGAACTTCAAGTGAATCACTGCCCAAACTCAAAATTTGTCTGTAAGTTTTAGCTTTTTACTTCATGTGTGATCGCGAGTTTGATTAAATTTGGATGAGAAAAACTTCAGGTTGAATTTAGAAACAAGAATGTATCCCAAGTACATGGATGACCAATCCGCACTATCATTTTCTATGTTCAGTGGACCGTGAAAATGAGATAATATCTCTAATTTGGCATTAAAATGAGAAAGATCATATCATAGGTAACATGTTTACTAAGTTTCAAGTTGATTGGACTTCAACTTCATCAAAAACTACCTTGACCAAAAAATTTTAACCTGAAGTGGGACAGACGGACGGAAGAACGAAGGAATGAACAAACAGATGGACAAACGAACAGAAGCACAGACCAGAAAACATAATGCCCATAAATGGGAAATAAAAATTGGAATGACAGAGGGTCAATGGTAACACTTAATATAATAAATGTTTTATGACATTTAAGATTTACATATATGTGCAATTTATTTTAAATCAAATCATTTAGGTTATTATATGTTTTAGCTAAATTACAAATTTTGGATTGTAAATGCAAACTTTTCAAATGAAGATTATCAACAGGCAGTTTGCCAAAATACTTTAAATTTTGATGCTTTTCATTGATCTACAACATTTGCTGGAGTTATAATATATTATCAACCAACCAAGTTTAACAAAACATGAACAAATCCTATTTAAAACATGCTTTAAAACTTTATATTTTCCACCCAAATTTTAATCCCATATAATAAAATACACAATCATCATAAAGTTAATCAATGCTGTATAATCTTTATGAATCAGCCTTACATAACGAGAAGCACTTGTAACAGGGTACAAAGATTTCTTCATCTTGAAGTGGTTATAAACATGGGTTAATTAAGTGAAATAAAACTATTGTAATTGAGTTATCTCCCCTCCTTCATAATTCTCTTTGATCATGTTACTGACCCAACTAATGATCCAATTAGACAATTTCTTTTAAAGAAACTACCTTCCAATTAGGAACACCAAGTAGAAACAACTTGTTTTTTTACTTGCATTTAAGGAATTTTAAATAGTATATACTGTACATTGGTACTGTGAGATCAAAAGCAGCCCTTGTAAAAAAGAAGGAAAACAACAAAAACTGATTGAGATCAAAATATTAGGACAACGACAAAATGGTCATCCCCCCTCCCTAATTTTCATACATTATGATTAGGTATTTAGGTCTTTAGAATAAAAGCCGCTACACATGTGTATTATTAACAGTGTGCAGATTTGTCTAAGTCTCATTAATCTATAAAGACTATCCAAATTAGTTGTCTTATAAAATCAAAATTATGACTCACATTTAGCAATCACAACAATATAAATGTAAAGTTTCAAATATTATGAGACTCCAAGCATAGTAGTTTAATCAAAATTATATAGATGTATTCGTTTCTAACTGTAATAAAATATAGTGAATGCAAATTCTAAATGCAAAAATTTAAGGGTTAAAGTAATTGCTTCAAACTGTTAAACAAATTTTAAAATAAGATTTAACAAGAATGTGTCCTCAGTACACGAATGCCCCACTCGCACTATCATTTTCCATGTTCAGTGGACCGTGAAATTGGGGTAAAAACTCTAATTTGGCATTAAAATTAGAAAGATCATATCATAGGGAACATGTGTACTAAGTTTGAAGTCGATTGGACTTCAACTTCATCAAAAACTACCTTGACCAAAAACTTTAACCTGGAGCGGGACAGACGGACGAACGGACGGACGGACGAACAGACGCACAGACCAGAAAACATAATGCCCCTCTACTATCGTAGGTGGGGCATAAAAATATGATATGCAATTTAATTTTTATCCTAGAACAAACAGAGTTATCTCCCTTATTCCAAAGCTTCATATGATACTATTATGATCACGATTACCATACAAACCCCCAGTATCTTGTTTAACCCCCTCCCTGAAAACATCAATTTTCAGAGTCAAGTGAAAAGCTATGATAAATATATTTCCATCAACAATGAGTTGTTCCAAAGCATTCTAATAAAATACTGATTTATGAGTATAATCTGTATAAAAATTGGCACAGAATCTGACTGCATAGAATTTGCTTCTTCTGATGTTAATAACTTTCTTCAGGCAGGAGGCATAATATTACTGTTGTAATTTGTTTAAAATTCAAAACATGCTTCAATCTTTATCCCAATATGCATGGAAGTTAAAAATAAATATTTCAGTTAGAACATTAGTCAAACAAAATTGATGTATATTTTTCTTTCAATTGACCATTTTCAACAAGTACACTACGCATTGGCAAGTCAATCTTCACCTGGAATCAAATATACTCAACAGAACAAAATATTATTTTTCTCAATTTCTAGTTTCTTTCCAAAAAATGTGCTTAACTTTTGTACATTTCATGTGTCTAAACCTAGAAATTAATCAACAGCAGACTGTGAGACAGTGAAATTTTTACTGGTGACAATGGGTATGGTATCTCCTCCAAAAAAGTCAACACTTAAAGATTGGTAAATTTAAAATTAATAAGTATAAACCAGATGCTCCGCAGGGCGTAGCTTTATACGACCACAGAGGTTGAACCCTGAACGGTTGGGGCAAGTATGGACACAACATTCAAGCTGGATTCAGCTCTAAATTTGGATTGTGATTAAATAGTTGACACAGCATAGGTTTCTGACACAGAATGAATGTGTTCTAATGAACTTAAAATTTTTGTTTTCTCTTAGAGCAATTCACTATGCTGTTGAATATTAATCCTCTCAAAAAAATGTTTGAAGAAATTTTCTTTTTTATTTATGAAATTTCAAATGAGAAAAATTGAACCCAATTTTTTTAATCACATCCCCCTTTCCCTTATTCCAAAACTAATCTCAATTAAAATTTCTAATGGAGTTTGCAACAATAACTACTCATTTAAATACATCATAAAATATTAAGATGTAAAAAAACTGCTTGTTATCACTGAATGGTAAAGATTATTTTAATTTATCAGTTGGTAGTAAAAAGTGAATAAAAATTACATTGTATATTGTATATAACAAAGATTTAAGTTGATTCTGGACAAAGAAAGATAACTCCAATTAAAAAAAAATCTTGCTATTGCACAATATTTTGCAATTAGATATTTCTTGCTTACTATTCTGGACAAAGAAAGATAACTCTAATTAAAAAAAATTTTGCTATTTCACAATATTGTGCAATTAGATATTTCTTGCCATTGCGCAATACTGTGCAATTGAAAAGACTTGCTATTGCACAATACTTAATATAATAATTTTAGATCCTGATTTGGACCAACTTGAAAACAAAAATCTAAGTACATTTTTGGATTCAGCATATCAAAGAACCCCAAGATTTCAATTTTTGTTAAAATCAGACTAAGTTTAATTTTGGACCCTTTGGACTTTAGTGTAGACCAATTTGAAAACAGGACCAAAAATGAAGAATCTACATACACAGTTAGATTTGGTATATCAAAGAACCCCATTTATTCAATTTTTGATGAAATCAAACAAAGTTTAATTTTGGACCCCGATTTGGACCAACTTGAAAACTGGGCCAATAATCAAGAATCTAAGTACATTTTTAGATTCAGCATATCAAAGAACCTAACTGATTCATTTTTTGTCAAAATCAAACTAAGTTTAAATTTGGACCCTTTGGACCTTAATGTAGACCAATTTGAAAACGGGACCAAAAGTTAAGAATCTACATACACAGTCATGACAGTTAGATTCGGCATATGAAAGAACCCCAATTATTCAATTTTGATGAAATCAAACAAAGTTTAATTTTGGACCCTTTGGGCCCCTTATTCTGTTGGGACCAAAACTCCCAAAATCAATACCAACCTTCCTTTTATGGTCATAAACCTTGTGTTTAAATTTCATAGATTTCTATTTACTATAATACTAACGTTATGGTGCGAAAACCAAGAAAAATGCTTATTTGGGTCCCTTTTTGGCCCCTAATTCCTAAACTGTTGGGACCTAAACTTCCAAAATCAATCCCAACCTTCCTTTTGTAGTCATTAACATTGTGTTTAAATTTCATTGATTTCTATTTACTTAAACTAAAGTTATTGTGCGAAAACCAAGAATAATGCTTATTTGGGCCCTTTTTTGGCCCCTAATTCCTAAACTGTTGAAACCAAAACTCCCAAAATCAATCCCAACCTTCCTTTTGTGGTCATAAACCTTGTGTTAAAATTTCATAGATTTCCATTCACTTTTACTAAAGTTAGAGTGCGAAAACTAAAAGTATTCGGACGACGACGACGACGCAGACGACGACGCAGACGTTAACGTGATAGCAATATACGACGAAAATTTTTTCAAATTTTGCGGTCGTATAAAAATCAAAATAAAATAATGAATGGAACAGGGAATATGTCATCAACCCGACCAAAGGGCAACTGATTATCAGCTTCAATTAAACACTAAACAGATACATGTAGAGAGTCGTGATCATTAGATTAATGGTTCAATAAACACATGTTCAGATATATGTAAAAAGTCAAATAATTTAGTTTCAATGAAACACTTATTTTAAACACATATTGAGACGAATGAAGGTACATCTACAGAGTTTTAGATTTCTGGTTCAATGAAGAACTAAACACATGTTGAAATACAATTAAACACCTGTTAATATACACGTAAAGAGTCTTGATCATTAGATTTCTGGTTCAATGAAGAACTAAGCACATATTGAAATACAATTAAACACCTGTTAAGATACACGTAAAGAGTCATGATCATTAGATTTCTGGTTCAATAAAGAACTAAACACATATTGAAATACAATTAAACACCTGTTAAGATACATGTAAAGAGTCATGATCATTAGATTTCTGGTTCAATAAAGAACTAAACACATGTTGAAATACAATTAAACACCTGTTCAGATACATGTAAAGAGTCATGATCATTAGATTTCTGGTTCAATGAAGAACTAAACACATATTGAAATACAATTAAACACCTGTTAAGATACATGTAAAGAGTCATGATCATTAGATTTCTGGTTCAATAAAGAACTAAACACATATTGAAATACAATTAAACACCTGTTAAGATACATGTAAAGAGTCATGATAATTAGATTTCTGGTTCAATAAAGAACTAAACACATATTGAAACTGTTAAGATACATGTAAAGAGTCTTGATAATTAGATTTCTGGTTCAATGAAGTACTAAACACATATTGAAATACAATTAAACACCTGTTAAGATACATGTAAAGAGTCTTGATCATTAGATTTCTGGTTCAATGAAGTACTAAACACATATTGAAATACAATTAAACACCTGTTAAGATACATGTAAAGAGTCTTGATAATTAGATTTCTGGTTCAATGAAGAACTAAACACATATTGAAATACAATTAAACACCTGTTAAGATACATGTAAAGAGTCTTGATCATTAGATTTCTGGTTCAATGAAGAACTAAACACATATTGAAATACAATTAAACACCTGTTAAGATACATGTAAAGAGTCATGATCATTAGATTTCTGGTTCAATAAAGAACTAAACACATGTTGAAATACAATTAAACACCTGTTAAGATACATGTAAAGAGTCATGATCATTAGATTTCTGGTTCAATAAAGAACTAAACACATATTGAAATACAATTAAACACCTGTTAAGATACATGTAAAGAGTCATGATCATTAGATTTCTGGTTCAATAAAGAACTAAACACATGTTGAAATACAATTAAACACCTGTTAAGATACATGTAAAGAGTCTTGATAATTAGATTTCTGGTTCAATGAAGAACTAAACACATATTGAAACTGTTAAGATACATGTAAAGAGTCTTGATAATTAGATTTCTGGTTCAATGAAGTACTAAACACATATTGAAATACAATTAAACACCTGTTAAGATACATGTAAAGAGTCTTGATAATTAGATTTCTGGTTCAATGAAGTACTAAACACATATTGAAATACAATTAAACACCTGTTAAGATACATGTAAAGAGTCTTGATCATTAGATTTCTGGTTCAATAAAGAACTAAACACATATTGAAATACAATTAAACACCTGTTAAGATACATGTAAAAAGTCTTGATAATTAGATTTCTGGTTCAATGAAGAACTAAACACATATTGAAATACAATTAAACACCTGTTAAGATACATGTAAAGAGTCATGATCATTAGATTTCTGGTTCAATAAAGAACTAAACACATATTGAAATACAATTAAACACCTTTTAAGATACATGTAAAAAGTCGATATCATGATCATTAGATTTCTGGTTTATTATGAAACACTATATATACACCTGTTAAGGTACATGTAGTGTCAAGTCTATTTTGGTTTAATTCTGTGTAAATGATAAGTTGCTAATGAAAATAACAGATGAGGGAACATTTCAAAATTTCTGGTTTGAATCAATTTTCAAATGAGTGTCTATAGGTGTCAGACCACCAATTAAAAATCCCTATCTGTTCAACCAAATTTTGCAATTTTCACAGCTCTCTAAATATTTTACCTTAAGTTTAACTTCAAGGAAACCAGGTATATCCTGAATTGTACATGTATCACCTTCCTACATGCCAATTTTCAACCAATGTTTAAAGTCTTGTAACAAATTTCTGATTTTGAAAAGACAGGTACTACCAAAATAACTCACGGTTTTCTGGAAATCTTAAATTAGTGTACTATGTAGCGCATTAATCCTGAATTTTTAATGCAAACTCATAGACAAGTGAATTTTGGCTCAAAATGGTCTAAATATATTTCCCTTTCACCAAAAGTTTCATTTCTGCAAATTTGTTGAATAGTTTAAGTAAACAATGACATCAAAAGCACTATTTTGTGTCAAAGTAGGACTACTTTTACATACGTTCTAAATTGGAGGGAGTAATTGGTGGTCTGACACCTAAAGGTTGTATGCAATTTGTTTCATTCTTGCCTTTTTCTATAAAAGTTTCAGTAATCTTTATACTAGTATGTATTTGATATCATAATATATCTGAGTATTAATTTTGATTTGCTAAACTGATTAACAATTTTAAATCGGTCTTTTACTACTTAGCAATTTTTTTTTACATAATTGAAGTTTCGTTTCTGAGGGTAAAACTTTTCTTTTTTCTTCTTTCTTTTTTCTAAGGGAGCTAATTTCTAAATTCATTTCAATGTTTGCCCTACAGGGCAGATCCAGCCATTTATAAAAAAGAGGGTGGGGGTTCCAACTCTGGTTAAAGGTTGAGTTTCAACCATATGTTCCTATTCAATAGCATTGATCTTTAAAAAATAGAGGGGGGAAAAGGGGGTGGAGGGGGGTTCCAACCCCAAACCGCCATTCCTAGGATCTGTTCTTTTTGTTTTTGTGTTCAATGGTTGATGTGTGGGCGATTCACATTTGTCATATTCACATGCTACTTTTAAAATTGTTAAATGTGTAAAGTATGTCTGTCTTTTTAACAATATTTAAAACAACCAACAGTACTTCTTCTCTTGACTTTGTTTGCCTTAAACTTTTAGTATGCTTTGCTTTCACATTGTATAACACATTTTGAGATTACCCCTAAGACAGATGTTTTCTATAATAAATCACATGGGGTTTTTATATCAATCTTGATAAATTACAAGTTCAGTTTTGTGTAAATTTAATTAGATTTGTAATAGTGATGCTATTTAATTGAAATTCCACATTACCTTATACTCCATGGGAGACAACTCATGTAATCTTCAATTTTGATTTTTTGTCATGGCATAAGGGAGATAACTCATGTCTACTTTTATAACTTTTATTGAAGAATGGCACTTAAATTATTTTATTTCGTATTCAGGATTTGAAAAGATGAGACAGTTTGCTAAAAGTATCTTTCTTCATTTAGTCAGACACAACTTACATTTTTTAAATTGTCTAGAAACCTATAAAGTAATTCTTGGCAGCTTGTCTGTATGTCAATGGTGCTTCACTTAGAGTACTTCAAATAAATACTGTTTCCATTTCTTGTGGAATTTTAGAAATGATAATTTAATTCTTCATGTATTTAGTTTAAAACATTTAATTTTTTTACTCATGCATCATATATGATTAATTCTTCTGAGTCAACATATTTAAAACATTTCAGCCATTCAGAATCAGAACATCTCAGTTTTAGATGCAAAGAGAAAACTTGAAGACGTTTTGAAAAAATTATTTCTTCATAAATTAATGGCAATTCCTCCTTACCCTTTTGTATAAAACTGACAATGTTTAAATGTTCCTATGGAGAATCTCACAAAAGGAATATGAAGAGTCCATATTGTCATTTGTTTATGATTTGTTGCTATTATATTGGTCAAATAAAACAACTGTAACCGGAGAGCATATATCTACTCTACAAATCCATATCGTCACCACCGGGAATCGAACCCCAGTTGTCTGCGTGACAGTCAGTGCGTTAACCCACTGAGCCAAAGAATCGATTCCCTCAAGCTCAGTTGATTAAGACTGGCTATATATGTTCTATCTGTACTAAGGGGAAGCAACCCCGCTACACAACAAATAAAAGGAAACTGGTAAATCTATATCAAATAGATAAATAAAGACAAAGATACAACAATTGAATTATCATAAACAAACTACAATTTACTACCAAAATATGCATTGTTTAATAACCTGGTCACAATTGCCTCTTTGTTTTGTATTTTATTTTCCCAATCTGACAGCATGAAATATTCTTTTAGGCCATTATGATTTCTTTTCCAGTGTTTTGAATAACCTATCTGCACAGGACAGGATCATAGCTAAATAATAATTATAAGATAAAAATGCATGAGTTACATTGGAATCTCATTGTGATTTATCATTACTTAATCTGCCAAAATTATCATGGATTGTGCCAACTAAACAGCAGTACAGAGAATTATTATACTATAAACTTAGGTCAGGCTAAGACAACTCTGTCAGGACAACAGCAGTACAGGAAATTATTATACTATAAACTAATTAGGTCAGGCTAAGACAAAATCTGTCAGGACAACAGCACCACAAAACAAGCCCATAAAAAAGAATATGTTTGTTTGCCCTAACCCTACCTACCCTGAAACAGCTGCATAGTCAAAATCTGTTATGGTCTTGATGTGAAATTAGCAGAAAACTACTTGAATACTTCAGGAATTTGTTTAGGCCATACCAAAGTTATTCTGATAACAAAATATTATCAGTTTATAATGATTCTGGAGTTTCATATCGACTTTTTGAGCAAAATTTTCCTCAACAACTAAATCAATAATTCATAGACCAAAATTGAAAAAAAAATCCACTTCGCCAAAAATAAAGGAATCACTATTGAAGTCTTAATACATTTATTATTCCCTCTATTTGTACCTGATATGTGAGAAATATTCTACACAAACCATTAGATAATAATTATGGACCTAAGATCCCCCTCCAATAAAAATAACCACCACCACCATGTTAATTATCTGTAGGATATATATGAAACAAGAATATGTGCCTATACTATATCACATCAATAGCCAATGAGAGTTCCAGCAAATTTACCAATAAACGAATGAGAGGGTATCAAAAACAAGGGAGTATAAAAAAAATGAACACCACAAAATTTTGCCCATGCTGCACCTGCCTGAAGTATGATCTGCAGGGATATAGGCTGAAGAAGACATTTTTAAAACCTCAAGGAAACTCACATAACTGCCAACATTTCAAAATGCCCATGGGGGTTTTACGAGGAAGATTGCTTTCATGTCCAACAAGACCTTTAAAGGGGCCTTCAAATGTATTTTAATGATGTTTAATGTGCTTCTTCATACTTTTTTTTATAATAGGTGGAACACATAAACCTTAACAAATATACCAATGGTAAAATTGCTCTTTCAAAATTTCCAATCTCCCGCCAATAGTGACGGTTGGCGGGTATGCACTCCTATTTTACTGAACAATGTTCTGTATGAACAACATTACTTAACATCCCTGCCAAATCCTCAGGTTAAATTAGACATTTTTGTCAGAATTAATATCAACAACAATCACTAGCAAATGATATAGTTTATTTATGTTATTAATATTATTAACAATCTGTTTTAACAAGTACTTTATGTTTTGTGCAAGGAGGGACCTTTGCCAGGATTCATATATTTACTTCAATATTTCATTTCATAAAAAGAAATTAGGTTTTAACATTTGGACAATCAAGTAGTTGGTGGATGGACAGATGGAGATGACAAACAGTTACAGTTTCAATGGTGTGCATAACCTACTATTCTATAGATATAACAGTGGCGGATCCAGGGGGGGGGGGGGGTCCGGGGGTTGGAACCCCCCCCTTTTTTTGGCTGATCAATGCATTTGAATGGGAGCATATAGTTGGAACCCCCCCTTTACTCTGTGTTGGGAACCCCCCCTTTTTAAAATGGCTGGATATGTAAGCCAAAAAAGTGTCCCATGAAATTGTGTCCTCTAGAACATTATTTCACAGTTCAGCTGTGAAATTTTGTTCATGGGACAAAATATCACATTTGTAAACCATAAAGTAGTGTCTCCCCTAGTGAAAAATTGTCCCTAGTACTTGCACATAATTTCATGGATGATTTATAAAATTATGTCCCAAAGGACAATATTTCATAGTGTAGCTATTTTTTTCTGTCCCTATACAAGGGAAATAATTTAGAAATCATTTAAATGTTTTAATCAATTAGTTAAATCATAATTGAAAATTAAATAAAGACTACACAGATGTGAACAAAAGTGGAAAGTGAGGAATATAAACAGCTGTATAATTATGTGTCTGATGGTCAATACCCTCAAGAATTTGACAATAATGATAGGAGATCATTTAGAAGGAAGGCAAAGCTCTTTCAAATTAAAAACAATGAAATGTATTATGTACATGTTGACAAAAAAACACAAGAGCAAACATTAAAACTTGTAATACATAAGGACAAATTAAAACAAGTGTTGTATCTATGTCATAATGAAAGTGGATGTCATCTTGGGGTCAACAAGACCTGCAGTAAGATATCTGGGAAATATTACTTCCCGAGAATCACTGACAAATGTCAATTAAGTCTTATTATTTTTTGTTAAATAAATTTTTTGGTATTAGACAAGACTTTTATGCAATATGGACATGATTTCACTATGAAAAAATGTCCAACGAAGGTCACAATAGTATTTATTGTCAAGGGACACTTTTACATAGAGGTGAGGGCCCTCATGGAGTTTTTGATTATGTGATTACTTGGCCGTTTTTTTAATGATTATTTGATTATTAAGCCAAATATTTCATGATTATTTGATTACCTAGGACTGTATTTTTAGTTTATGATTATTTGATTACTAAAGATAAGCAAATATTTAATGATTATGTGATTATATTGGCAAAAAAATGGTGATTATGTGATTACTAGGACCCCCCCATGAGGGGCCTCAGAGGTGGACAATATTTTATAATAAAATTATGTCCTGGACCAAATTTCATAGATCATATCCATGAAATTAAAAAAAAGTGGTCCATGGGACATAATTTCATGGGGGACACTATTTAATCCTACAGATACGCCACTGTATAAGAAGATGTGGTATGAGTGCTAATGAGACACCTCTCCATCAAGGTCACAATTTGTATAAAAGTAAACCATTATAAGTCAAAGTACAATCTTCAACATGGAGCCTTGTCTAACATCAACAGCAAGCTATTTTAAGGGCCCCAAAAATGACTAGTGCTAAACAATGACTATAAGCTTATTTAAGAAAGTAAGTTTTGATTATCTCCCCTTTATCATATTGTACTGAAGTATTCCACAATTGTGTAAAGTTTTATTAATATTTGTCTATCTGTTTAGAAGGAATCTCACTCACATGACACACAGATAGATCATTAAATTAGCTTTTTAATGTAGAACTTCCATTGACAGAATAACAGAGGGATGACCAAGGTGATTCCTATATCGCTCAATTATAGTACTTAGGTTGAAGGACAGAGGAAGTTGACAAATAGTTATAGTTTCAGGGAGACAGAAAGAGAGAGTCTGTGAACAGGGTAATTCCTATGTGTAAAGAGGGGGAAAAAAGGGACAACAATTAACAATTCACAAAAACATTGTGCAAAAACATAACTTTTGGTATTTCATTGCCTTAAAGATTGACAATTGAATTAGGCTAATATTAGTACAATACAATTGAGAATTAAGAGACATGGGGAAATTATTTCAGAGACAAAAATGTAACAAAAAGAGCAGATAAATATATATGGGATACATAAAGTTAATTATACAAAATAAGACTTGATACAATTACAAATGAGACAATTCTCCACCAAAGTTAATAACTATACAGCCTTCAACAATGAGTAAAACCTAAACTGCATAGTCAGCTAAAAAAGGCCACAAAATCACAAATGTTAAATATTTAAAACAAGAAAACTAGTACCCTGAATCATGTACAAAACAAGCACAATAATTATACAGCAACAAGCGACAGCTTCTGACTTGAGACAGGCACTTGCAGAATATGGTTGGGTTTGAGCTAGTTTTTAGGCACCAAACCATTTTTTATATTTTCTCCTGGCATATGCAACCGTGACATCATATTTTTAGAGTAAATGAATCGTTCCATTTTGAATAAATACAGATAAACAGCAACCCAAGAATAAGCTCAAGTAATAAGAAGAATAAACATGGTAATTCAAATACAAACTTTGCAAAAGAAGACATTATTTAGGACTTAAGATTGCATGGACTTTTTTTTCCTCAAAAGAAATTCCAAAGGTATTTAGGATTTTCCACAGTGTATATTTTATCAATAGCACCAATATGATATAAATCATTTTTCTATTATGTTTATTCAGATTTTTGTTGGAAGATGATTTTTTTTTTGCAAAAATTGGGATTGGACAGTTTTAGAAAAAAAGAAAAAAAATTCCATTATAGATTCTGATTCAATAAATAAAGCTGTAAAACCAGTGGATGTATGCATGCACAATTTTTTTTGTAATAAACACCAATATTTTACTTAATTTAGTTGGAATTCCTGCATTTGTCATGTTTAAGTTTTACCATAATAAAAGGACAAATTGCAGAACCCCACCCTCTTAAATTATTATAAATCTCTGATTTGTTAAAAACCATAGTATCTGGATGTAAACTATATCTAATTCGTATTACTAGTTCTTTTTTTTAAGAAAGATTATATAGGCTGCATTTTCAAAAAGCACTTTTAACCAGATTGCTATAGAAAAATAATAAGGTGGAGTTCACTGACTGCATCATATATGTTATCTAAATTCCTCAGGGATTAAAACATATATATTGAGAAATCAGACAGAGAAGGGTTTGTGGCCATTATCTGTTAATCTGCTACAAGATAGGATGATACCCCCCATACAGAGACTGAACTACTAAGAGATGAAGTTTATGAGGCTATTTATCTTATGTTACAAATTGTTATAATGTCTACCAGTAATTAGTGTATAATTAACACGTGTGTACAAAATTAACATTAGAGATCATTGGGTGAGGTCACTATCATTCTGGACAATATTAAGCCAAGGAGGGAGGTCAATGGAACCACAGCATTAACATTAGAGATCATAGGGTGAGGATACTATCATTCTGGACAATAAGCCAAGGAGGGAGGTCAGAGGAACCACATAATGAATATGAAAACAATATGAGGGAGTGAGGTGGAATCACATGCATGAATAATAGCATGTTGAGGTCACTTACTTAAGTGAAGTCATTCTGGTCATAAATGTATACATAACAATGAAAGTGGCCAATCTTTTTTTGTCTAAGAAGGGGAAGTTAGTACATTTTCAGGCACTTATTCAGATGGAAAGAATTAACATGTACATTATATATCATATATGTATATATTACAAAAAACTTAAATTAATTTAGCCTGTGCTCCATATGCTTTTGAAAGGGTAACAGACATTGATAAAAACATCTGTCACTTGATTCCACATTATAACATAATTACAAAGCAGACAAACCGCCCTCCTAAAAAAAATCCCCCCCCCCCCCCCCCCAAAAAAAACCACAAAAAAATTACAAACCAAAAAACAACGGTGCTTCTTGAGATCTTTTCAGGGCACTCACATGCAAACTATCTTTAATTTTCCAAACATTTGAAATGAATATAAAATGATAAACCTATAAGTTCCCTGATAGATAACCTTATCTCATGACTACAGCTGTATTTCCTGTTTCTCAACTTACTCAAAAAAAAATGTTCTCTGATTAGTTTTTTTTAATGGATTCATCATACTTGTGCCAATACATGCAACATCATCATAATCACCAAATGTCTCATTTTAGATTTATTTGTAGGGGCAAATTCAGCCATTTAAAAAAAGGAAAAGAGGGGAGAAAAAAGGGGGGGGGGGGGTAAGGGGGTTCCCACCCAGAATAAAGGGGTGTTCAACCATGTCATATGTTCCAATTCAAAAGCACGGATTATCAACAAAAAGGAGGATTTCCAACCAACCCCCTGTAATCCACCCCTAGTGGATCTGCCACTGTTTTTGGTTTTTATGTTTGTCAGGTTGCTGTCACACATTAACATTCTGCATTCAATCAAACTCAGAAAAATAAAATTTGGCATGATTGCAAATGAATCAACTGTCATCCAGAGTTCATATAAGAATGGAAGCAAGCAATAATAAACCACTGAACAGCCTTCAACAATGAGAAAAACTCAAACACTACAGTAGGCTATAATAGGGTTTTGTGCTTTCAAAACGTTTGATGGACTATCAGTGGCGGATCCAGGGGGGGGGGGGGGGGGTTCCGGGGGTGCGCACCCCCCCTTTATTTTTGCCGATCAATGCATTTGTATCGGGACATATGTTTTGCACCCCCCTGCACCCCCCCTTTGCCCTGGGTTAGCACCCCCCCTTTTGAAAATTCCTGCATCCGCCCCTGACTATCTTGACCATTTGTTGGATGTTTTAATTGTTTCAAATTTGTCTAGCTATTTAGAAACATGGGGGTTGGGATATGAGAGGCACTTTTTTTTATACCCAAACCACTCATAATATAAAATTTCATTCTTCTTTCAAAATTTTAAAAATATGTGTAATGGCCCACAATGATTCAACCTTCCCTTATGAAGAACATTGTTTTTGATGTAATATCCAGTTTTTCTCTTCTCAAACATTTAACATGTCCTTCAAGGTTAATGGTGCAGAAGGTAAAAAAAAGACACATCTAAATTGGACAAAATTCAGAAAATGGGTTATATAATCAATCCAAATGATAAGATTGAGGATTTTATATTAGGGGAAACTGGGGTGGTCCTGAAAGGACATTTTTCCTGTACAAAATCTGCTATAATTTTACAATGATTATTAAGGTTTTTTTTTAAGAAGGGCTCTCACCTTAGTTTAAAACTAACAGGTGCTTGCTCTACCTAAACCAATTATGCTGCTCCAGAAGTTATTACCTGTCAAATTGCTGCTGTTTATTTTACATTTGTCTTTTGGGGTTATACTAGGAACGCTGACATGACTGGGAGCATAAAAGCAAAGGTAAAGGGTTAGAGAAGACCATCACAAAATTAAAAATATTTAAAATAAATTTTCATCTTTTATTCCTCTGAAAAAAAAACCACAGAAATATTAAGTTTAACACAATTTTTGTATATTATTTTAGTGTAGGTCCTTCCAAGAAAGTCATAATTGCATATCTACAAGTTGTACATACATTGTATCTTATCCGTGACACTTAGACATGACTCAATCATCAATCTCCTCCTACAATAATGATCAATAATAACTTATATATAACCATTCACATAATACTCAATGACATAAGTCATAATAACATCACTTCAAAATATAACTATCTGCCAAACTAATTCTGAGCATGTTCAAAGTTCTAATCTCTCTACAAAACACTTTTCCTTACCTTCAGTAAATTGAGGGCCAACTTTTTCATCATCCTGAGACAGAGGGTAGATATAACGTCCCCTAAGACCGACACAACATTCCTCCCTAATATCAAAGATCATCTACAAGCATCACTATTGAGAACGTTCCCACACTGATACAGAGACAGAGGGATGAATTATATTTCCATTAACTGATCATTATCGTCAGAGTTATTGATGATTATCAAAGACAAACTATCAGAAAGGTTAATTTTCTGGTAATTCACGCCTCGGCTAACCTCATTTTTTACAATTGGCAACTTTCACTTTATCTTTTAGGTAGATCAGGTTCTAATTTCACTATTTTCATTTTTTAGTTGATTACCTACCTGATTTACCTTTCTTGGACTAGTCCACTTTAAGAACTGGGATGCTTATCTGATTCCCCTGTGAAAAGATAAGAAAACATTTTCTATAAATAGAGGTACTAATGGGAAAATTAGAACTTAATCAAAGTAAAATAATTTAACCTTCAACATTTAACGATATTTATCATAATTTGACAGCTGATTCTTAGGTTTTCCAAATTGAACAGAAGGGTGATTGGTAAAATTACCCTTCTATACTGTTTTCAAATTCGATATAAACATATAACAAAAAGAATAGTTTGCAAACCCAGAACTTTTCATAACTAAGTGGGGGGAGGGTCATGCTTACTGACCTAAAAAGGGGGCTGCTCCAGTCATGCTTCAATGATTCCCTATATGATCAATCAAATTTTCCCCACAAAAAGCCTCTTAGTTTGATTTTCAACCTTAAATCCGACTTCCCTTACACGTTATGGACATCTTTGGCAAACAATTCTTTAAAACGAAGTCTATAATATATAGTCTGAGATGATGTACAAAAATATTAACACGAATACTGACACAAATTCAATGTATGTTCATATGACACCATGCCCATCGTACACTAGTGTTATAAGATGTCAGTAAACAGGAAATTTGAGCCAAACATTTTCCAGCCAGGGGACTGAACTTTTTGGCAACATATATGTTTTGGTCTGTTGATTTTTTTGTTGTTGTTGTATTGCTGTCTTACTTGCATATATAACGATATCTCCCTTTAATCACACACACATATATATATATATTTCAGTTTAGAGTGTTCTTCAATAATCAGTGGACTGAACAACCAGCAATGTTTTCGCTATCCATTGTAGCTTTAAACATAACAGGCAAAAACAGAACTCATTGTTTAACCGAATACCCCAACGATGATTGTGGCCTTAACTGGTCCGCCATTCCATCTAACGCTTTGCACCACGTAGCAATATGTGAACAAAACAGGGGTCCAGCTTAATTGTGGCCAATATTCATTTGGTTCTAATTGGCACAGTAATTTCAGAGAACATTTTTGTAAAAGTTATGAATGACTGGCATTGACAACTGATGCCTTGTGATAAAAATTAAACTCACTTGACCCTTCATGAAAAGGGGCTGGTTTCTGTCTTACTTTATGATTCTATACACAGAAAATAAAGGCACAAAATAAATCTTTTCCTACAAAACAAAATCGTATAAAATCATGAAAAT
>CM034358.1:94615710-94637099 GCA_019925275.1 Mytilus edulis
TATAAAGTGAGACACAATACAAAAAAAAATTAAAAAAAACCCCACTGAATTACAGGATCTCATACTTTAGACCGAGTTCTTCTGTCGCTATAATGCATATTTTTACTAATTTACATTTGCTTTTTATTGATTTTGCTATTTCTAAATTTTTTATTTTTTTTGTGCAATATTGCACACAGATTTTAAATTTTTTTTATTTAGAAAATAGCAAAATCAATAAAAAGCAAATGTAAATTAGTAAATATATGCATTATAGAGCCAGAAGAATTCGGTCTACTATTCATACTTGGGATAACCATTGAATTATAAGCTCTCGCTTGGGACAACCACATCAATCAAGTCGTGGGGTTGAAATGTTTATGACTGCTTAATTATTCTCCAAATCTTAAAGAACACACTGTAACCATAGGTCGGAAATGGCTTGAATAAGTAGATATACACGAAGCACACACAAAGACAAAAGACACAACAATATATTCGAAGAGAACTCGCAGTTACTGAAATCAAATTCAAAGCCAATTGCAACTAACAATTAAATCATGCGCTTATATACAAACCTTTCCCAGCCTACGGAAGGGTTAGTGCCTTCAAATGAACCCCGACACATTCTAATGTGCCTGTCCCAAGTCAGAAGCTTGTAATTAAGTGGTTATCGTTTGTTGCTGTACATCTAAATGTCTCCTTCTTTTTTTTTTTTACCTAGATTAGGTCTTTACTTTTCTCATGTGTATTGTATTGTATTACAGATATTTGCAGCATATATTTGACTTGCAAAGAAATTATATCTTATAAAATATCGCAAGCATACTTAAAAAAATAATCAACATCTCCGTGTAAAATGAAAAAAAAATATATATACATATGATGGATGGTACTTATATTGTCGTAAAGTTACTTAGATACTCTAATCTTGCCACCACACTTTTTACGTTGATAGATGTAGAAAACACACGACTATAATTTATATAAACTTAAATAAAGTCATAATAGATACCAGCATTAACATTTTGTACTTAAAAAAACTCATCAAGAGATAATACATCATAGAGAATACCAAAAGCAAAGGGTTTGCTAAATCTACCCCAGGTAATCTATTCCTGGAAAGAAACTTTTCAGTAATTCCATAAATATTTAAAGCATTCAAATATTTGAAAAATCGAAGACCTTATAATCAAAGAAAGATAACTGTAATTTTAATTTATAACTTTTTAGAAATCAAACAAAAGAAAAATAAGTTCATCTCCTCTAAACGTTTTTATATGATATAAGTTCAATCCCATGAATAATTATAAGTTATTCTTTTCAATATAAAATATGGAGTCGAGCATGATTGCCAATGAACCATATTTTTCTTCTGAGACCAAGATGATGTCGAAGTAAGCAAATTCAGCTATAAAAGGCCCCGAATTGACAAATGTAATACAATTCAAATGAGAAACCCTGACTGCCTAATTAAGCACCAAAAAAAAAAAAAAAAAAAAATGAAAAAAAATATTTAACATTTCAACAAACGACAACCACTGAATTACACACTCTAAGAAAATTGGTGCTGTGGCTATTTTAATTGTTTACACTCATACACGTTTTATTTATCATTCGTTAATATTTTCTCCAACGCTCGACCCTGTAATTTCATGATAGTGAGTCCCGGTAGCATACAGTCTCGTAATGGGTAGACCCAATAGCGTACACCTTTAGTTAACCATCCAACTATTTTTTTGTCTCGAGTTATTGAGTCCCCGAGTTCGTGATTTCAATTCAAAGCTCGTTAAAAACACATCGGAATAATCTATAAGAATAACGGGAATTCCTACACATATTTGACATTTTAACAAATCATACCAACTCCAGAACTATTATTTTATTGTTAAGGTATTTTCTACAAACCTTGATGCAATTATATCCATTGACTTATACATTATGTTTAAATTTATAAAAAAAAACCAAACTGAACTCTAGGGTAAATTTTGGAGACCAGGGGCCGTATGCATAAAACATCTTAACTTAAGTATTCCTTAAACTTAGATTTCACTAAGAATTTTAGCTTACTTAAGTCTTCACTTAACTAAGGAATACTTAAATCGGAACCTTTCTCTAATTACCGTATGATACTAGCTCATCACATGTACTCATCCGTGTAAAAGTTTGTTATGATTATTTAAATTTATTGATCAATGCATGCTTTTATTTTAAAGAGCTGGGGTTAAATTGATATTGGTATGTTAAACATTTCAAAAGAACGTATAAACATAGTATAAATGATGAACAATAGGCGCATATAAGACAACGCTTTTTAAGGTTGATGTTTTTACGGATGAGCATTGGAAGAAAAATATTTCAGTAAGCCAAATGAATAATCTTTAATCATCTTTTAATGGGTGTAATATTTTTTGGATACAACAATATGTTTTAAACTCTAACAAAACATGATCAAGTAGGCGAGTGACTTTAACCATAAAATTAAATTTTTAATGCACCTACCTAACACACGGCTAAGTTATATATCATTTGAAAGCTACACATATGTACTATCTGTTTTGCCCGGTCGTAAAAAAATCGTACGGTGCAATTTCCGTCAAAGCAAGATAAAAGGCCAAGGACGAATAAGTGCATATTTTCTAAGATTTCAGCCTGGTTGCATAATATGACTTTTATATACTAAATTCACATATTCAAACAATTTAAACTTTTAGCAGAGAGATTAACAGTCATTATTCAAATGCATTTTTTAATATTTAAAGCGTGTTTTTGACAGAGAGCATATGTTTCCTGAAATTCGAGTAAAAGTTAACAAAATGTGTGAAAACCCAAATTTTTCTTTCTGGTGCAAATGCTAATTAATTAAAACTAAGTAAAACCATGTTATTTCTATCAAAGAAGTTTTTGACATCATAAAATTTCCTAAAATTATGCTTACTTCTAATCAAACAGCAAATCATAACAACTCAAACAGTTGCCCAAAATACCGCCATCTGCGAAAAAACCAGCTTTTAAGCATTTTTTCCAATTTAAACATTGTATGTGGTCAACATAAGATTTAATAAACAAATTCTTAAGAATCTGAAAAATATAGAGTAAAAACATATGTGCGCGAATCATCTTATTGCTTGAAATAAAGGGGGTGAAACTAAAAGATTGCAATTTGCATTGAAACTACCAGACTGAAGTAAACATATTTCGACCTTTCTTATTGTTTGATTTGTAGCTTCATTATAAATATTGATGTAGTGAAAAGACCTTTTATTTATCTAATGTGAATTGAAAATTTAGACCAAAATAAATAGAAAATAAATTGATGAAAATTGAAATTTCAAAGAATTTCAAAAACTAGTAAACACATTATAAAACTTGACTTCTTGATTGCTTAAATTGCGTTGTTCATTGTTTACATGCATTAATTCAGCAAATAAGAATAATTTTGAAGAAAAAATATCCATTAATACGCAACAATTCTAGTTACAACTAGACTCCTGGATAGCTTGAATGACTAGTTCATTTTTCATACGAGGTTGACTTCATGCAAGAGTTTCTGATGACGACTGAAAAGAAGCTATCATTATCTTGAAACTTAACTTTCCATTATATAGATGATGTCATCTTACTGAATAGTGCAAAATTTGTGACAATGTTGGACTCGTATTTTCCATTGAAATTGAAAATAAAAGACTCAACAGATACAGTTTACTCTATCACGTATCTTGAAATCGATGATGAGGGTTGGTTGAGAACAACTTTTACGACAAAAGAGATGAGCATAAAACAACCCATAAAAACACCCCTTACTACCAAATTATAAACTTTTCATTTCTATGTAACAACATCATAGCAACGCCTGCATATCTATATTACTAAAGGAGGAGACCGATTTCATTGAGCCTCAACTCCTCTGAAATAAAGGCAACTATAGTCATCAATCGATTTACTAGTAACTGCAATAAATCCTGGTCACAAAGCAAAAACTAGGAAAACGCATCAACTATAAGAGGAACACAACGATATAACAGAAACACAGTACTGCTACAAAAATAAACGCCAACATACAAAGAAACAGATTATTCGATACCAACTGCCATATGCCTGACTTGGTACAGGACATTTGAAGAAAAATGGTGGTTTAAACATGTTTTAAACCAGAGTTCAAATGCAAAGTTGAAATCATCCCTTTGAAAATTTCATGGACGTCACTACGAGTTGGTTGACAATTATGAGATATCTGTTTCGCCAGATGACGACTGATAAGTTTCATCGACGTAACCAAATTGCCGTCATTTCTGCCGTGAATGTCACCAACCGAATAAGGCTTGGCACCGAGTTAGGAAATACATGAGCCACAAGACGGGTAAAAGAGAGCCGTGGTGTAGTGGATAGTGCATCGGACTACTAACACAAAGGTTCCTGGTTCGATTCCCGTTCCGTGATGAAAATTTAAGGGACTGAATTTTCGGCTCTTCCTTGACACCATTTGTGAGTATGGTCTTGAGGAAACGATGAAAGTCCGTCGGAAGGGGACGATAAATGGCCGACCCGTGTTAAGAGAGAGTCATATATATACGTTAAACACACCTTTGTAGATTTCGAAAAAGAGCAGGCTAATGTCGCTACAAGGCAGAACTCGCACCCGCAAAGTGGAAAGCGATTAATTTAAGTTGCAAAACTGGTTTCCCTATCCACAATAAATAAATATGTTTAAACTAAAACGGGTGTCACATGTGGAACATGATCTGCCTACCCTTTGGGAGCCCCTGAGTTCACTCAATTTTTTTTTTGGGGGGTTGGGGGGGGGGGGTTGTGTTACTTAATCTGTAGTTTTATATGTTGTGTTTTGTATACTGTTGCTTGTCTTATCGTTTTTTGCCCGGCTTTGTCAGTTCGTTTTTCATTATGAGTTTGATGTCCCTTTGATATATTTCGTCACTATTCAAGTAGTAAAAGGTTTCAAAATTATAAATCAGTGTAGCTAAATGTATCATGATAACGATTTGGTTCTATATATATATCACCGTGAGCAAATTAAGTTATTTTCGCGGATATTTGTTTTATTGCGTTAATCTTCTTTACTTTGAGGTGATTTTTTGGCCGATTTAATTACTGCAAGTTAATGTCTTTAAAGTTAAATAATACCAAAGGGACAATCAACATCTCAAACCATGAACCAAATAATGGTATTTAAAACCATGAACAAAATAAAATTAAAGTCCAAGAGACGAACAACAGTAAAAAAACCCACAGCATACCATGAAAACGAACACTCCTGAAACAGAGAATGATCTTATGAAGTCAGGAAGGGTATTTGACTTTTTTCATTTTGTTATTTCACAACTGCTTATAGTGTTTTACATGCACAATGACATGCATTTGTATTTTTAAAGCTTATGCAGAAAATACTCACAGCATCTTTTATTCAAATAATTACAGCGATTAAACTTCTAAACACATTTAATATGACTTACTATAACACGATTTTAAACTAAAAAAGAAGCAGCCGCATTTTATTTAGTTCGTTTACATCCCGCTTTAGACAACCAAGTGTTTCTAAACAAGGTTTCTTATTTCAATGTTGCCTACGATTTAGTCGCAAAGTAATGTTTGCATTTAAACATGATTAGAAAAAGTAAAAAAGTTTGACTTCGTAAAAAACATGTTTTAACCTCAATTACCCTGCATATATTCTTTTCTTACTTTAAATACCCTTTCTTTTATTATGGAAAATTATTCTCCTCCCTGATATTCACAATTAGCGATGTGCTATTTTGACATAGATTAACAAAATGATCGCTATTTGCAGATGGCAGATTTTTGGGCAACTGCAAACACTTCAATGGAAGGCTGTTCCATGAACAATAATTAATAATTGCATCTTAAAATTACAAAACAAATATTCCTTGACCTAAAACATATACATTTATTTATTTGTTTAGCATACAAATATCGATTCCTCAAAATATATTTTGCTTTTTGAATAATTTTTCTTTTTTTTAGGATTTGTGATAAATTTCAATTTCGGGAAATTTTGCGCATCGAATCTCCTATTTTTTGATTGATTTGAAAATTATGTATCATGTTCCATAAAGTTCATATGATCTTTTGGAAATTTTTATGGTACAAGAATTAGAAAATGGCGTTTTATTTAGTAATCGCACAAATTGGAATGTTTTTTCATGACCTTTGACCTTGATTTAACAAAAATTGCACCGTACGACTTTTTTACGACCGGGCAAAACAGAAAGTACAGATTAACAGCTTTCGAATGATATATAATACAGCCGTATGTTAGGTGGGTGCATTAAAGTCGTTAACTAAGCGTCTTTTTGAAATAAGTCACTCGTCTAAAGGTTTCAGTGGCGTAGCACAAGACTAAGGGTAACATTGTAAGCAAATCATTTTACAAAACATTTTTTTTCTTCAATAAAATGTTCACTAATTATAGTTCAGCTTATTATGCGCTGACATCTCCCTTTCCAGACCCCTTGTTTACATTTGCTTATGGTTTGAAAAAAATCTATGAGAAATTCACATTTTTATCACTTCCCTTTTACAACAACAAAAAAAAAGGGGGGGGGGGGGGGTAGAAATTTTTTCCAGGAATCCATATACAAACAAGGACATTTTTCAAAAGTCCTACACTCTATATTGACACAAATTATGACAGTAATTATATTCTCAACATCTTAACGTACTTAGCAATATTTTCGAAACCGCAATATATCTCATTGAATATATAATGAAATATAAAAAGAAAATTTGATACGAGTAAGGTATCATAAATATCTTATATGATCTTATATAAACTTCGAATTCCATGAGGTGTAGCAGTGGGGACTTTTGACTTCCGTAACAGTGATTCCATAAACAATCAACTTATTGTTTCAACAAAATGGAGGTCCATGTCCACCTCTCCCCTTTGTATGAAAGAAATCCACCTCTTGGTAGGTCTTAAAACTTTTCGATTTTGTCCCTGTAAGTGAAAAATGTTTAGGGTATGCCCTACTTCTTTAAAATGAAACTAAATTTAAAATTCAAATGATTCCCCCCCCCCCCCCCCAAAAAAAAACCCCCACACACACATGATATAAAAAAATGTTTTTTTGCGTGCCCTCTCTTCATTCCTTAATTCTGTTTAAACTTACAGTTACGAATGATACATGCGGGTGCACCATCGTATAGATATAAAACTATCTTTATAGAATTTCTTCTCCAGTATTTCACCATTTCACGTAGACATTTTGAAAAAATAAAAGGAGCTGTTGATAAGCCAAAAGGTAAGACTGTAAAGCAGAAAAACTGCTGTTTCCACGAAAACCCTAAAAAGGTGTGCTGTTGGGGACAAATATCAAAATGATGATACCCCTATTTTAAATCATACTTATAAAGTGAGTAATCATTCGCAAAATATTGTATTGCAACTTTCCAGTGTTCAAACTTGAACTTGTCTTTCCTGACACTTTGATTCAAAATACTAAGATCTAATATTAACCTAGGCTTAGAAGATGAATTTAGCGCTACACTCAAAGGATTCACGACGAAGGGCTTAACAGGGACCAGCTTAGCACACCCAGTATCTACTAATTCAGAAATAGCTTCATCAACAAATTTCTCATTCATAAATGCAGATTTGTTGTTCTTACTGTGCATCCGGTTGGCGTTTCTAAAAAGGTATAATGTAGCCGCCTTTTATAGTGTTTATGACAAAATCACTAGCGCCAATATTTTTCAAAATTTCAAACTCCCCTTTACACCGTGAAAAGTGCTATTATGTTTTGCATTTTCAAAAAACTTTACTTGTTCAAGAAAAACAGAATAGTCATTTACATTGTTTTCATTAAGAAAAATGTGATTCACAATTTAAATACTTATCATTAAATACCGGTTTTAGATCGTTGGGCGCCTTGTCCTTGAGCGTTGTGTTGAAATGTCTGGACCCTGTTGAGTGGGCAGTTCTTGCGCCAATGTCCAAACTGTTTACATTGGTGACACATGTCATACTGGGCCGGCTCACGCCGACCGTAGCCTGCACGAAAGGGCTGTGGAGGTTGAGAATAACGACTGTAAGACTGAAAATAACGACTGTAAGACTGCGAATAAGCAGGATTCGGCACAGTTTCAGCTGATCTAGCATTTTGGTTTGCTCTGTTGCTAATGTTGTAAGGAAAAGGGCGGGGTTTGGTTCTCTCTTTGATTGACTTAACTGCACGACTTTCAGCTTGTCTAATCTTCTTGTCATCGTCAGAGTTATCAGCCATGGTATTTGACTCATATTCACGCACTGTAGTCCAGCCCCTGCAGAGCTGTCGGCCATCCTTATCGACTTATTCCTAGCTTTAACTTTAGCAACAAGCTCAGACACAATACTGTTAGTGGGAGAATCTAAAGAGGAGCCCTTCTTTTGAATTTTAAGGAGCCCGGTCAGAATTTCATCATTGAAATGATATTGAATACTGTTCCCTTCTTTCTTGAATTTAATACCGACTTCTTCTTTAAATTTACGTGACAAATTGTCTTGCTCGGAAGCCAGATCTGCTTTTAAATCTACGAGTTTGTAATCTAGGTATTCACGGAACAAATGAAAAGAAAAGCATCTGCTATATCAGAATGTGGTGCAGGGGGCTGTGACTCACCTCTAGGTTGGGCATTAGTTGCGGTGTGGTCCGTATCAATATCCGACATAGCTTATATACAATTAAGCCATCTTCACTGCACTAAAACGGAGCTTCGAATGGTCAAGCTATGAAAATGTATTTTCAATGTTAACTTTTACCGCGAATGACCAGTCCGTGCTATCATACAAAGCACTTTAAACTCTTAACTTTGTTAAGGTGACTTATTGTTATGCTAAAATAATTTAAATATTATTGTAAACATAGACACATGTTCCAAATATAACAACACACCCATGTTCTATCGATAGTTAATAAATACATTTGTAACCCGTAATAACGCACACATTTTTGACAAATATTTCCGTGTATGAAACGAATACCTTTTGTTCACACAAAAAGCGTGTAATAGATAGCCTACTGTCTTTCTTTGTTGTTGTATTTTTGTTTAAAAACATCTTTAGATATCTGAATTGTTTAAATAGTTTCCTTTTGTATAACACTGGGACTTGTTGAATGAAGTAAACACATCTCTTACTGAACCAACACATGAATGGACGGGAAGTGGTGTACTGACCTGCTAAGGATAAATCGTTGGTCAGTCTAAGTCTTATTTTAGCAGAGGTGAGTAGTTTGCTATAATTGGGTGTAGATTGTTCCTAACAGTAAAAGAGGGACGAAAGATACCAAAGGGACAGTTAAACTCATAAATCTAAAACAAACTGACAACGCCATGGCTAAAAGTGAAAAAGACAAACAAACAACAGCACACATGACACAACATAGAAAACTAAAGAATAAACAACACGAAGCCCCCAAAAAACTAGGGGTGATCTCAGGTGCTCCGGAAAGGTAAGTGACAATAAAATATGTTTTACTCACGTCAAATATACCCGCAAAGTGTAACCTTACCCCTATAAAAAAACCCAAACAAAACAGGTAGCAAGAAATGGGAATAAAGCTAATTAATCAAAAGGAACCAAAAAATCCATTGCAAAATATGACAAACAACAGTCTACAAAACCATGACTGAGCAACGTCAACGCAATGACAAACCCAAGGTTTTATCAAGAGCTGCGAAGGATTTAAGTATATTTTCTTCTCAAAATGGTGTACAATTTTTTTTAAATGGGATAAGCAACATTAAACCAACAAAAAAAAAGTGGATAATCACAATCCAACATTTGTCCAATACACTCGATGTTTGTGTCTGTGAAACGTAGTGAGTTGACATACACATATTTCCTGTGCCCACACATATTTTAGTCTACATAGGGCGATCAGCATGATCAGTCATACCAAAACAGTGAGAAGGCTGAATGTAGTACGAAGGTAAACAAAATTTAAATCCAGGCAATTCCTAAGATGTGGCCTACGGATACAAAATCGAAATCGCTTCAGCTATAAACAGAAGATGACATGGTGTATGTCATTTAAACGTTATATCGTCACAAACATCTAATGTTTAACTTAAGTAGTGCAACTATTCGCACGTCTGTATAGTAATACAATATTAATGTGCGGTCGTATTCTTTTGGATCGTACTTGAAAATACCGCATTTTAAAGATGATATAAAAGACTACATCACATCCAATCACTTATAATCTTAATGATTTGCGTCAGGGTCTATACCTATATTTTTCTAAACATAATGAGTTAACTTAATTGTATATTAGATGAGTTGTAAAAGTGGTCGAAAATATGCATTTTTAAGATCCAACTTAAAAGACTGTCGTCAAGATGCAATACCACCAAATCAGGGTACGTCACATCCGGTTGTATAAAAATAGGTCGAAACAAAATATTCCCATGTATTTGACAGTTGTAGGTAATTAATCCTACTTTTTATTGCAGTGAAACATTTTCTGTGTCATAAACATGTGTCTTGGGTATTTCAGAGCACCCTTATTTTTTTATATAGGGTTTCTGTAGAATATTTTGGAAACTTGAGCTTACATGGTTATTAATGCTTCTACACAGGTTAAATAAGGGGGTAATTTGATTGGTTGACTTCCAGTGTTGGTTATGGAAACTTGAGCTAACATGGTTACTAAAGCTTGTACACAGGTTAAATAAGGGGGGAATTTGATTGGTTAACTTCAAATGTTGGTTATATTCTATATATGCAATGAAATGTTATGTGAATATTTTTCTTTCGTACTGGACAGGATAACACTTTACTCATGCCAAGGATTTCTTTAATTGAAACAAAGATAAATTCTGCACAATTTTTTTAAAAGTGCAAATTTGGCAAAGGCTAATAGGGGAAATCATTGGTGGTATTACACCTAATATGGGGACTTCGTCCCCTATTACAGTAGAAAAATCAAAAAAAAAAATCAAAAAAAAAAAAAAAAAAAAAAAAATTTACATTGTACTAATGAACGTAAATTTTTTTTTCTGGCCTTTTTTCATTCCCGCATTTGCGCAGAACGCAGAAATCTACTTCCTTTTTCCGGTCTCGTTGTCGTGAGCTCTTGAGTAGTCTAGTAAAATAAAGGAACTCTAGGAACACAATATCAATATTTCATTATTAATAATTCGTTGTCTTTGATGAATAAACGTTACTATACCTGATGCATTGCGTTTCTTAAAGTTGTTCACATTGAACATGATGTCATTACTTAAATAACGTCACAAAGAAAAATCCCTAACAACAGAACCAAAATCGGAAACGTTACGTTATTTTCGTTACTTTTTATTTAACAAATATGTAAGTTACAAAAAAAAAAAAAAATTCATACAAACTTCGTCCCCATTCACAGGTAATGCCTGGCTCATATCATGGGAAGCTGTACATGCACCTTTGACCTTGTCAGTAGTCTCATGTGTTAAAATTTCTTGCTATTTAAGTGAGACATTACAAAAAATTAAATATTCTGAGTGGATTAAGTCTCCAAAAACATATTTTATTATACAAAATTCATTGAAATAGGACTCTACCATGAATATTCTGTTGACAGAATAAGCCATATTTAGTGTTTTGGGGAGCTTTTTCTCCTTATTTCATATATTCTGCTATGATAGAACTTTTTACTAAGAAAAACTTTAATAAATATATAGTTTTAAGTAAATGATTTTTTTTAATGCTGTAACAACAAACTCTTCACTAAATAAGAGAAGCATTTATGTCCCTCTCTGGAACGCGGCGATAATTGCATTTTTACGTAAGGACTTATTGAAACCTCCTTGGAGACAGTAAACTTTTATATGGATTGTTCATTCTGCTTGAATACTTCAATTACTCATTTCTTATAAGAGTTTTACCATAAATGATTAAAAGTTTACCCCATCATTTTCTTTATATATTGGCCTGAAAACTGAAATGAGAGGAAATGAGAGGTATAAATGGACCAAAAGAGACCTTATAAAGAGGACAAAGAGGTCCATTAGTGGTATTTATCTTCCTTAAATCATCTTTTGTATCATATTCAACTGTTTGTAGACAAATGATAAATATTTGATCATTTTTTGGTCCACACTTTATTCTATCAGGGTGTGGCTTGGTTTGGATTTGTCAATGAAATTTTGCTCGAATGGATGTAGATGTCGTCTTTCATTATATTAGATTTTTCTAAAACTATTGAACTGATTATGACAAAACTTGACAGGAATGCGGTAAAATAACAAGTATTACAAAGAAAAAAGTCACATTCAGTTTATCAAACAATAATGTCTTCTCATAATAAGTTGGACTCACACAATACTTCATCAAAATTGAAAATGGAAATTCAATTCAACTGATAAATAAACATATCGTCGCTGTTATGCAAAAACTTCGTATCTCAATTTTTTGCAGAAATCTTTTTATCGATTATTTAGGATTAAATATGTATGTTCCACTGTATGCGAAAATACCTGATCTTCTAAACAATCATTACAACCCGAATTCTGACATGTGATGAAAATGTGTAGTCGGATTTGTGAGACATTTTGTTGTGCAAAAATATCGTATCTCAAAAGAAAAACACACGGTACGGCAGCTGACATTATAACAGGTTTATCAATTTTGGGTTCTCAAAGCTAATATAGCTTAGAAATAATGAAAAGCTTTGGCAATACAATATAGGTGCAGAAATGTTTGCTCGTCTTGGTAATTGATTGGTTAGAAGATCAGATATTTTCGCTTACAGTGGTACATACATATTTAAATTTTTTTTACTGCCTGGTGTAAAGTTATCAAAACCTTAAATACGAGGTTTTTGCATAACAGCGACGATATAGATACGAGGTTATTGCATAACAGCGACATATATCGTTGCTGTTATGCAAACATCTCGTATCTAAGGTTTTGATAATTTTACACCAGGCAGTAAAAACTAATCTGAAATTTACCAAAATACAGAATTCTATAATCTTACTTTCAGATATATTGATGATGTCCTGTCACTAGATAATCAGTATATATTTGTAAAGTGTTGGTATTCAGTTTAATGATGATAGATTTTCTTTGCTCTTTTTAATGTTGTTACGGCCAGAAATCGCCTTTAAATTGTAGCCAACAAAAGACACAAATCAATAGTAAAATTTAACAATATTTATTATACAAAAGTTTACAAGAAGTATTACACAAATATTACTGTCAACTTAACTGTCAAAATATGAGTCCAATCTTTTATCTTTATCTGTATCCGGATATCTTTCGGAATCCAATCTGAATATTACGGTCACAATCCAGTATGATGTTGTTTGTAGAATAAAAGTGTAAATCCAAATGCTATGAATATTAATGTCATTCGATGTCTAAGTCCAAGAGTAAGAGTGAGAGTTTAACTTTAGTGTCTGTATATATATAGTTGGTCATGGAAGATTCTAGAACAGTCTATAATGGAACATCCTGGAAAGTTACAACGGAAGTTTCTAGTAAAATGTAGAAGTTTATATAACGCATCTTTTATTAGGATCATTCTGGAAAGTTCCAATCATTCTGTAATTGTTCCAGTGATTTCTAAACTGCACAGTTCTAAGATTATTCTGTAAACAACTATCAGGCCATACAACACAAATTAGGCCAACATAAATAAATACAATAATTACAATATCATAACACCTCCCCCCTTAAAAGAAGTTTTAGTGTAACAAAAACTTATCATGAATAATATGAACAAAAATACATAGTATATACAAAGTGTTTTAATAAGCTCTAGATAAAGCATCTGCTATTACATTATCTTTACCCTTAATATGTTTTACAATTACATCATATTCCTGTAACAATAAACTCCACCTAGTCAACCTCTGATTCTTGTTTCTCATTTTATGTATGAAGGTGAGAGGATTATGATCAGTACAAACAAGAATAGGATATACAGTGGGATTCAAATATACATCAAAATGTTGAAGTGCTGACAACATTGCAAAACAATCTTTTTCAATAGTTGAATAATTTTTCTGATGTTTATCTAATTTCTTGGAAAAATATGATATAGGTTTCTCAACATTATCATCTGTCTCTTGATATAAAACAGGTCCAATTCCTACATCGCTTGCATCAACGGCAAGTTTAAATTGTTTTTCAAAGTCTGGAGTAATCAGAACTGGACTATTAATTAAAAGTGATTTGCTATTTTCAAAAGCGTTTTGACAATTTTCACTCCAGATAAATTTAGAATCTTTTCGTAAAAGATGAGTCAGTGGTTGAACCACAGTAGCAAAATTTGAACAAAATTTTCTGTAAAATCCAATCATGTCTAAATATCTCATAAGTTGTTTTCTATTTGTAGGAGGAGGAAATTTGGAAATAGCTTCCACTTTAACCATAATAGGTTTCACTTGACCTTGGCCAACTGTATGCCCTAAATAATCAACAGTGGCCTGACAAAATTCACTTTTACCAAGATTAACAGTCAAATTTGATTGTGACAATCTGTCAAAAGTATCATACAAATGTGTTAAATGCTGTTCCCAGCTATCACTACATACAATTAGATCATCAATATAAGCATAACAACAGTTTAAATCTTTTTATAACATTATTGATCATTCTTTGAAATGTAGCTGGTGCACTTTTCATGCCAAACGGCATTACAGTATATTGAAATAAGCCATCTGGTGTAACAAAAGCTGATATTTCACGAGCTCTCTGTGTCAGTGGAACTTGCCAATAACCTTTCAACAAATCAAATTTGCTCACAAATTTTGCTTGACCAATGTTGTCAATACAATCGTCTATCCTTGGAATCGGATAGGAATCAGATTTTGAGACTGAATTTACTTTTCTGAAATCAGTCACGAAACGAAAGGTTTTATCTGGTTTTGGCACAAGGAGACAAGGAGAGCTCCATTCACTGTTACTCGGCTCAATAATATCATTGTCAAGCATATATTTAATTTCTTTTCTCATAACTTCAAGTTTGAGTGGATTGAGCCGGTAAGGATGTTGCTTAATGGGAGAAGCATCTCCTACATCAACATCATGACAAACAGAAGTGGTTTTGTTTGGCACATCTGGAAAAAGATTTTTAAAAGAAAATACCAAAGTTTTTATTTCTTCTCTACGATCAAAAGACAGATGTGCAACTTTTGAGTCTAAATTTGACAAAATTTCTGAATTTTTCAATCTAACTGTCTCTTCCATAGATTTAGAACTAAAAGGTTGTTCAATTGCATCTGGTTTGTCATGATTGTTCTCAAATTGAACCATGCCTAAAGTGGCAACTGGTTTACTATCACATACATAAGTACGCTCAAAATATGGTTTTAACATATTAATATGACACACTCTATTTTGTTTGCGCCGACCTGGAGTTTTTACAATATAATTCAAATCATTAATTTTACTCTCTATTGTATAAGGACCACAATACTTAGCCTGTAAAGGATGTCCAGGGACTGGCAGAAATACAAGTACCTTATCACCAGGCTCAAAAGTTCTGTCCCTGGCATCTTTATCATACCATATTTTCATCTTGTTCTGTACATTTTTTAAGTTTTTCTGAGCAATTTGACAAGCAGTAAACAATTTTTCTTTAAATCTAGATACATAGTCTAAAAGATTCAAGTCAGTATGTTCAGTAAGCCACTTTTCCTTAATCAATTTTAACGGTCCCCTTACAGTATGACCAAATACCAACTCAAAGGGACTAAATCCAAGGGATTCTTGAACAGCCTCTCGAACCGCAAAAAGTAGAAAGTGAACTCCATCATCCCAGTCTCTGTCAAATTGAAGACAAAAAGTTCTAATCACGTTCTTCAATGTTTGATGAAAACGTTCTAAGGCACCTTGAGATTCTGGATGATAAGCACTTGATCTGTACTGAGCAATCCCTAACTGGTATACGACTTGCTGAAATAAACCTGACATGAAATTTGATCCCTGGTCGGACTGTATAGACTTAGGAAGTCCTACTAATGTGAAAAATTTGATCAAAGCTTTGACGATAGTAGGTGTCTTGATATTTCTGAGCGGAATAGCCTCAGGAAAGCGAGTGGATGTACACATGATTGTCAATAAATACGCATTTCCAGTTTTGGTCTTTGGTAAAGGTCCAACGCAGTCAATTAGAATTCTGCTGAAAGGTTCGTCAAAGGCTGGAATAGGCAGAAGAGGTGCTGGTGGTATTTTCTGGTTAGGCTTACCAACAACCTGGCATATATGGCATGATTTGCAGTATTCTGCAACATCGTTTCTAAGTCTGGGCCAGTAGAAATGTTGCAATATTTTTAGGCAAGTCTTCCTTATACCTAAGTGTCCAGCCAAGGGGGTGTCATGGGCAAGACCAATAATTTCTTGCCTATAAACTTTAGGCACCACCACTTGGTACACCACTCTCCATTCCTCCTCTGGGGTAGCATCAGGAGGCCTCCACTTCCTCATTAAAATGCCGTCCTGATGGTAATAGCATTCGGCCACTTTGTCTGCTTCCTCCTGTGGTTGAGCTCTCTGACTGAGCTGAAGAACCTCAGGGTCTTTATGTTGTTCTTCAAATAAATTCTTTCGGTCTAATGAATGGCTGGTAACGTCTGGCCATGGCATAATAACATTCTTGTTAACACTAGGTGGTTTTGTAATGGCCTTTTCTGAGCTACCAGGACCTTCAATGTCAGCTATAAAAGTGTCAGAAAGGTCCATGTAATCAAACTTGTCTTCTTGCAAAATCTCATTTTGTTGTTTTCTAGCCATCGCCCTAGTAACAACACAAGCTGGATACAATTCAGCATCATCTTCAGGTGATTTAAAATCCACCACCGGTTCACTGGTAACAATTGGTTCAGCAACCACTTTGTTCCTAGCTAGATCATTTCCTAACAATAATGTAACACCCTCAACAGGGAGATTAGGACGAACACCCACAACAACTGGTCCAGTTATCAAATCTGACTTCAGATAAATTCGATGGAGAGGAACATCTATACAACCTAACTCTACACCTTGTAACAAAACGGAGGCACCAACAGAAGTCTTCTCGGACAAAGGCAACACACCTTCTAACAATAAAGACTGAGAAGCTCCCGTATCCCGTAAAATCTTAATAGGCTGAAGAGTGGTATCATCAACAATAGAAATAAACCCATCAGACATAAAGGGTTTATATTCCTCCATGTAATCACAAAAACTGGACTTAAAAGCCTGACTCGCAGGACATTCCAACGTACTGGTAATATAAGGTGTCGTACAAGCACTGGATTTTGGCTTATTGTCTCGTTCATTCTTCTTCTGGAGTCTAAAACAATCAGCCATCAGGTGACCATTTTTCTTGCAATAAGCACAAATCAGTGACTTCTTCTCAAAAGTATCAAATTTTGGACTAGACATATTATAACTGGACTGACTCTTATTTTGTGGAACAGGCTTACTATCAGTATGCTCAGTGCTTTGATTTTTGTAATTTCCACTGGAAGTATTAACATTTTGACCCTTGAAACTTCTTTTATGTGAAAGAGTATAATTATCTGAAATAACAGCTGCATCATGTATTGACTCAACAGTTTTGTCGTCTAAATGTGTTTTTAAGTCTAAATGAACACATTGTTTGAACTCTTCTAATAACATCAATTGTCTTAGGTTATCAAAATTGTTATCTGTTTTCTTTGAAGTAAGCCATTTATCAAATAGATCTTCTTTTTCCCGAGCAAATTCCACATAGGTTTGCGAATCAAACTTTTTATAAGATCTAAATTTCTGTCTATATGCTTCTGGTACTAGCTCATAGGCTTTCAAAACTTCCTGTTTCACCGTGTCATAATTAGAACTTTTTTCTGATGGAAGTGCAGCGTATATTTCAGCGGCCTTACCCTCAAAAACACTTTGTAGCATTGTAGTCCAATATGGCTTTGGCCAATTTAAATTATGAGCAATTTTCTCAAACTGTGGAAAATATTTATCAACTGTTTTTTTCACAAAATTTGGGAACCAAACGTATATTTTTTGCTGCATCAAAATATTCTGATTTCGACTTGACTTTAGTGTTGCTTTCTTCTTTGACCATTTCAAGTTTTAGTTTCTCCATCTCTAGCCTTTCCCTCATTTCAAGTTCTTTTAATTTTAATTCATCTTCTTTTTCCTTTTTATCCATTTCCAATCTTTCCTTCATTTCAAGTTCTTTTATTTTCTCAGTCTCCTTCATTTCCAGTTCTTTTAATTTAAGTTTATGTTCTAATTCAAGCTGTTTTAATTTAAAGGCGTCAACGTTTTCGACCTTAAGACCAAGAGCCTCTTCACCTAAAATTTCTGCGTCCACTAATTTGTCTATAACCAAATTTTTTATAATTTGTTTTCTCATAGATACTCTAAAATCTAATTTCAGATGTTTAGCAAGCAACACTAATTCCTCTTTCTTTAAATTATCAAAACTCTTCAGGTCTGGCGTTTTCAAAAATTTACCAGCATCAAATGCCATTTTGTAGAATTTTGTTGGCTAGTTATAATAAAAATATTAAACAAATTTTGAATAAAATATGTTCAGTCTCCCGGACGAGCCCCCAATTTCTGTTACGGCCAGAAATCGCCTTTAAATTGTAGCCAACAAAAGACACAAATCAATAGTAAAATTTAACAATATTTATTATACAAAAGTTTACAAGAAGTATTACACAAATATTACTGTCAACTTAACTGTCAAAATATGAGTCCAATCTTTTATCTTTATCTGTATCCGGATATCTTTCGGAATCCAATCTGAATATTACGGTCACAATCCAGTATGATGTTGTTTGTAGAATAAAAGTGTAAATCCAAATGCTATGAATATTAATGTCATTCGATGTCTAAGTCCAAGAGTAAGAGTAAGAGTTTAACTTTAGTGTCTGTATATATATAGTTGGTCATGGAAGATTCTAGAACAGTCTATAATGGAACATCCTGGAAAGTTACAACGGAAGTTTCTAGTAAAATGTAGAAGTTTATATAACGCATCTTTTATTAGGATCATTCTGGAAAGTTCCAATCATTCTGTATTTGTTCCAGTGATTTCTAAACTGCACAGTTCTAAGATTATTCTGTAAACAACTATCAGGCCATACAACACAAATTAGGCCAACATAAATAAATACAATAATTACAATATCATAACAATGTTAATACCAAAAAAAAGGAAGGACAGAATTATGATTTTGTTAAAAAAATCATTACTGTTAATGAGATTATAGAATATGTAATATTCTTTAACAGTTAAGGAATACTACATAGTCTTTAATCTCATTAACAGTAATGATTTTTTTTAGAATGTTTGCCACAGTTTAAAGTTAAAAAAATGTTAATGAATATGTAGTTAACGTTAAACTACATATGCGATTACTTATTTAACACTAAACTGTGGCAAATATCCTAAGTCAGAAAGCAATGACTGAAAATGCAAGGCACATAACATTTGTCAAAAATATAGGTGTTTTGAATATTAGCAAAATTGCAAGAAAAACAAATGGAAGTATTATGTCAGATAGTAATATTAGTGTATTTTGATAACTTTTAGGCAAAACAACAAAGCGAACAAGTGAATTGCTTGGTGCACTCACAAAATTTGTGGACCGGGTGTAAGGAGGTTTTTGGTGTAAAAAAGTGCAAAATGCTTATATAACAGTCTGTATATTGAGTTGACATGAAACCTCAATTGCCAGAAATGTTCCAATCCAATTAGTTATAATAATGATATAAAATATTACTTAATTGTGCAGTTGATGAAATCGAATATAATTTAAGTGCAGTTGATTTGACGTCATACTAAATTCCAAAATATATGAATGAACTAAAAATTAATTTTGAAACTCGTGATTTACATCTACTGATAACATATTTGTATTATCCATGTTAACATATTTGTATTCCCCATCTTAGATACGGACTTTAAGATAACCTTTCACCTCATTTACAGCTCATGTTTAAATTTGATGTCAAAATGACATATTTTTAAGACCCTCCTGACTATTAAAAACGCATCTACTGACACAATATTATTTCTCCATGAGTCGTTTCGAAGATTTTGACTATAACGAAAACTTCAATCAGTCCCTCATATATGAAATGTAGGTCAAAATGATCTTATTTTGATCACGACTACTTGGTAATTCCAGACACGTCTATGAACAAAATATCTTGAACTTTGACTTAGACTTCCACAGATAGATGGACTTAAACGTTTAATCCCGCTGCAAATGTTTGCACCTGTCCTTAGTCAGGCATCTGATGTACAGTAGTTGTCGTTTGTTTAATGTAATATATACGTCTTTCTCGTTTTTTATATAGATTAGACCGTTGGTTTTCCCGTTTGAATGGTTGTATATTAGTAATTATGGGGCCCTTTATATCTTGTTGTTCGGTGTGAGCCAAGGCTCCGTGTTGAAGGCCGTACATTGACCTATAATGGTTTACTTTTATAAATTGTTATTTGGAGGGAGAGTTGTCTCATTTGCACTAATACCACATCTTCCTATATCTATTTAATTTGGTGCCGGACATATGACACACTATATCCCTTCTCTAACTTCCTTTGACAAAAGATATAAAATCTTAAAGCAAACAAATGTCAAATTATCCCTCTAAGTAAAGGTTAAGAAATCCTGGACATAATGTTTTCATCACTGTTTTGTTTTAATAAAAGTATGAACAAACAGACATAACAATATAAATATAGCTTTCATTGGCACTTACACCAAATCTTCTTATATCTATAGCTGTGTGTGATATTTAACATTTAAGTCTGCTCAAACTGATGCGAGTGATCAACTTGAACTTACCATGCGCGTAGCTAGATTTACGTGAAAAAGTAAAGGCGTATACAATGTGGCGTAGCCCGAACTTCGGAGAGATGCATGTGGTCGCAACATATCTAATTGGGTCCGTGCCAGTGCTCTTGTTCGCGGGTTCCAGAGGACAAGTTTACATGAAGCTTAGTCTTATGCAGAAAGAGATATCATCTATGAATAAACTCATCATAGATACAAGGATTACATTTTGTATTTATGTAGTAGGTGGTTTTCTATGCGTTAATGAATAACACCTAACGAGAGCTAAAGGTTCTGATTTTTTATTGTACCAGTATATAAAAAAACAAGTCTGAAATAGCAATACAACATATATAAATAACAAGCTATTTCATATAACATAAATATATATACGTTTACGAATATCACAGGTTATATAATACAGAAATATAGTAAATAATACCTTTAACTGTTAATAACTAAGTAGCAAGTAAAATGTATTGCAAGTAGAGAATGTTCAATGTTTACATTCAATGAAATTGACATCGGGTGTCACGTGTACTTTTACTATTAACAGTCTCCGGGACAAGTTTGCAATTCCGCTGAGTGCAAAAGTTGTCACCTTAATTTTGGGAGTTAAGTCAAAATGAAGTTGA